>VWPV01015058.1:0-38647 GCA_013389885.1 Geococcyx californianus
GGGCCCAGAACTGGACACAGGTTGCTGCAAGGAGAGAAGGGTAGCAGAAGGGGGCCCAGTAAGGCCTGTTGTGATGGATTATTTGCTCTGTAAACAGGGGCCTGATTTCCCATTTCATAGGTGCTCATCCATCCTTTCATAAATGGGCAGGTGACTGCACAAACACTGAAAGAAATAAAAAGTGTTTGTAGATGTTTAAATGATCTTTTAGCAGGTAACAGGCAGTGGACTCTGCCTGCCGTTGGCCGAGAGGGCGAGCACGTTAGCGATTGCTGAGAACAGCTCGCTGAAAAGGTTTGTAGCTCTCTGCTCCTTCCCCCTCTGAACCATTGCTGGCTGCTTGATGCCCTGTATATTAACTGTGATTAACTGAGGAACAGGAGCTGCCTAACATCAGTTATTCTGCAATACTAATAGTTTCACCAAGTAAATTATTAGCAGCACTCACAATAAACTGTGATTTCTTTTTTTTTTTTTTGGCTAAGTTATAAATGCTGTCTTGGATAATGCATGCCTGAGTCATTTATTTTGGCAAGTCAGGGCTCTGACCCACATTGCAGAAGTCATGTGGAGTATTTTCCCCAAAATGCCAGGCATATAGTCTTGAAATTTCCGTCTTGTTTTTTTATAATACACTTGGTGGCTTCACTTTACATACCACTATACCAATCATTTTAGCATTCTATTTTCAAGCCTGTTTTCAAGAATAACAAAAAATATGACTCAATTGCTTTCCAGTGCAGATAATAAAAATCAAAAGGACATCTAAGTAGCTCCATGCAATGTCTCTGATTTTAGTGTTCAAAAATTGTGGGATCTGTTATTTCTGTGTGGATCCATGCCATGGTTTGGGAAGCTTATAATGCAGTATGGATGTTAATGCTTGGAGCCTATGATTCACATAATTTTAATTAGTGAAGCTACACAAATATAGGTAATATTGAAAGAATTTCTTGAAGTTCCTTGACTTTTTGTATCCTCTTATTATGACTATAAGGCTGTATATCTTCAGTCATCTCCCCTGCCCAGGGTAGGGAGTGTTGTAACTGGATGATCTTTAAGATCCCTTCCAACCCAAACTATTCTCTGATTCTGTGATTCTGTCTCGAGTATCATCAGATACACGACATCTAGGGAAGCCAGAGAGCTGTGAAAGTGCAAATAAAAAGCCTCATGTTAGTGCAAATATTTTTGCTATATTATGCAAACTTTGTAACCCTTAAATAATTGTTGTGCGTATCTGGCAAAGTCCTAATGATTTTCATTGTTGAATGGGACGCTTCTGACCCCAAAACCAGAAGTTTAATTTTAGCAAGACTTGTTGGTTCTTCAGTTGTAATGGAGAGATACAGGTACTTCCAAAAGGTATTTGATCTCAGATGGTTTAGACACCTAGGTTAGGATGAGATTAGTCACTCCGCAGAAATGTCTTTTTATCAAGGCCTATGGAGAAGCCCAGGCAGCTGGCTTACATCAGCCCCCTCAGGTTTAGAAAGCTGTATTCAGCTGGAACAAGACTCACTATTTAAACTGGTTTTGACTTTGCATCTACAGAATTTTTTTTAATAATTTTTAAACTGAAGCATAAAATAATTTAGATTGGGAGAGGCCTCCAGTATTCATCAAGCTCAAAAGCCTGCTCAAAACAGGTTGAATCAGATCAGGTTGCTCAAGGCTGTGTCCAGCTAATCTTCAACAACTCCAAGGATGGAGATCCCACAGCCTCTCTGAGACACTGTTCCAGTTCTTGAAAACCCTTATGGTAATAAATAAATAAATAAATAAATAATATAATTTGAATTTCCCACATTCCAGTCGGTTTCCATGGCTTTCTAGCCTATCATCATACACCTTCAAAAACTCACATTCCATTTTCTCTGTATACTGAAATTAGGTGAAAACAGCAATGAGGATTTTACCTTCTACAGCCTGAACAAACATAGAGCTCTCAGCCTTCCTCATGTATCTTGTGCTCCAGCACCCTGATCATCTCACTTATCTCTATCGGACTCATTACAGTATGTCTGTGTCTTTCCAGTACTGTGGAGTCAAAAACTGGACAGAGAACTCCAGATGCATCTCACAGATGCAGAACAGAGGGGAAAGATCACTGGACCTACTGGCTGCGCGTCGTACTACAGATTTCACCTTTGCTTGTACACTTTTCCTGGTAGTCATATGACATGCAAGCTGGAGTTGAACAAAAAGAGACCATGGGAGACAATTTAGTCATGAAATGATCATAAAGATTTTGGTAGCTATGATGTATGAAGTTTGTGTGAAGGCTGCCAACAGGGTGATTCCTGGGGAGGGGGTGGGTTGGGAAGTGAAATTCAAGGAGGTAAAAAGAGCTAACAAGCTAACAATTAGTAAACAAAGAAACAAACCCATTTTTCTGCTTCTAGGTTTATTTTTCAACCATGTCTTTTTTTGACTCAAGAATCTGCCGTATAACCAAGTTGAGGAGTGTGATTAACCATGGTACAGCACAGAAACAAGAAGTTGTGGGGGAGGTATAAGTATTCTTTACCTTTTTTTTTTCCTGTCAGAAAAATTATCAGTACAAGTATATCCTGAGGAAAATAAGTCTATACTATTATGGTCAGAATTTGTTAATTAAAGGTCCATAGCTCCACTGGAAAATATTTATTGTTTCACAAATGAGAACAGATTGAAAACCGCAGAATTTATAGTGAAGGACGAAAGGAGACAATTGATTCCAGTAAACTGGTTAGAGAAGAATGAGTCATTCTGGTAAAGTCAAATAGAGAATACACAAAGACAATGCACCCTATGCTTCACTAGGTGATTTTCATAAGATTTTATTAAATTTACCAATATACATTTCCTTGCAATTTCTCTGAGATACAGAGAAAACAATTTAGCATCTGAATAGAAGTGTAATCCCAGTAGAAATTCCCTTATCTAACCCAACCGTAGGGGTTGTATTTGCAGTTGTAACTAAAGTACTTGTGATGGAAGAATGAGATTTCTACTGTATACTAAGTTGTAGAACAGTCAATTGTTTTTTGTGGACCTTTATGGAGTCCTCAGCTTTGGATGGACCTTTAGCCTGATTCATAGTTATGATTATATTAATAATAACATTATAAATATATTTATAATTATTCAACATTTAATGAATTGATAGTAATTTGTTATTAATTGATATTATATTTCATATTAATAGAGATATTTATTGTACTATGTTACTCATATTTATAATTATTATATTTATACCAAGGTTATTTTAATAGCTACAATTACTAAATTATAAAAGACTGGACAACTATATTGCTAGTGCCATAACTGTATGTTTTTTGAACTTCTGAAAATCAGGTCCGTATGTCTACTTCTAAAAAGATACCAACTTTCAAATATGGCTCTGATGATTTTTCTCACAGCATTGGTCTGGAACAACATTTTCATACAGCAAACAAACTCCTTTATCTGTACATTTTTCCTTTCCTCCTCCTGATCCTTTTTTTGAGGAAGCTACTGCTGTAACTAGAGAAAAATTGATATTGTTATAGCAAAATTGATTATATCCTCAGTGGAAAAAACAATTTACCTCATATCTTAGCAGTTTCTCCAATGCAGAAGAAAATTTGGAGATGTACAGCTCTAAAGCTGAGCAAGAAGAGAAAGAAGAGGACACTATGTCAATGTATGAAATACAGAACATCTGCCACTGACAAAATTTAAATTAACTTCTACAGAGGAGTAAAGAGAAGAGCTGATGAATTTGCTACTCACTCAGTAAAATTCTTTATAGGGATTAGGCTCACCTTAGTTTAGGCTGACTGATTGCATTTAATGTTAAACTGAAAGTGCGTACATGTTAATGCCTGATATCTTTTATACGTAGAAATTACGGTAAATGTACCTTAGATTAAGAAGCCAGAATCAATGGAATGTGTCCTTGTCCTGAGTAGCTTAACCATGTATCCATTAGAGGGAGAATCAAGCTATCTTACCTGTAATAAAAGAGCAACCAGCTTCATCCTGGCACACAGCTCTGCAGAAATGGATTTGGGGAGAAGCAACATTGGGAGAGCAACTGCATTCTCTCTAGCTCCACATCATTGTGGGAAAGATTTCATGCCTCTGCTAATGATTTACTCAAAAAAACCAAAGACAGACACCTAGACTGATCACTTTTAAATGTATAGGTCAGTACTAGAAGCTTCAGGTTTCATTTGGCTTTGCATGTTCAAAACTTCTGATTAGCAAGGTCAAGCCAAAGGCTGACAGCAAATACCTTGTCATCTTCAAAAGTGAAAAGCAGGAAATTTTGAAGGAAACACTATAAGCAACAGGATAAATATAAAATAATAATTTCCTTCATATGACTTCCCAACTAGGATAATCTCACTAAAGAATATAACTAGTTGAGAAAACCTCGCAGCTGAAACTGGAAGTTCTCCAGGGTTTAGACTATTTACAGGTGAGAACCTGTAACTTATAGTAAAAGCACTCTCATATTTTTTATGAAACAAACATTTCCAGAAAACAACAACCCAAACCTCTAAATGTTCTCTGGCTCTTTCTTCCCACACTACAGAATATGTAAATATATAAACTCAAATAAAAAAAAAATCCATTTTTTATCCATGAACTTTTATAATCCATTTGAAAAAAGAGAGAGGACCCAAGACCCCCACACATAATCTCCCTCTGCAACACCAAAACAAAAAAAGACTTTGCCAAGGAACACAAAAAAGTTTCTTTGTCTCAGTGTTGACTGAAGGGAATTAGGTGAAGAACTGTGATTATAAAGGAAAATCATTACGACCTAGCAACCTCTGTTCAATTCTTGGGGCTGCCAGTGTATTATTCACACACTAGAGAGCAAAGTTTAATCTCAAGTGAAATGTCCAGACTCACGCCATACTCTTTCTTCACTGGAATGTGCATTAAAATTTTTTTGATCTAAGTGTTTTATACTTAGAATAGATGCAGTAGCCACTTGGTTATGAGATGAAACTAAATTAGCTATAACTTGCCATCTCAATGTTTTTCTCCTGGAAGGCTCTTCATAAAGGCATTAAATCAATCAATGGGATCTCTGATATTGCTCACTGTCACAAACTGAACACTGAAAAGATAATTTGGTATATAGGAAGTCCTAACTCAGAGTAATTTAAAATTTAAATTGCATGATATTACAGAAAACTAGATCTGAATTTACAGAATTATAGTGTTTCCGAGTTTTCACTTGATTTTAGCACTGTGACATAAAATATGATTCTGCTCCAAAAAGATACAAAATATTCACTGGTTTGATCACTTGTGAATTTCTTTAACATTACCATTTCAAGTTGCATTATATTTAGGCAATTTGAACACTGTGAAATATGGGTGATCAAATGCAATGTTGGTATATCTTACTCCATGTAATATTGTAGTCATTGCACTCTGGACTTCTTATAGTTTTTGCAGTACTAAGAACTCGCTGCCATAGTTGTCCATCACAGGAAGGAGGTATATGTTTAGAGGATGCAAATTTGATAGGATGCAAAAATAGACTGCCCGTTGGCTGAGAAACTTCTTTTCAGATATTCGCGATGACTTTGTTATTTCCAGCACTCAGAGGTCATCTGTTATTTTGGAACATTTAACTTTTCAATTAAATGGCCTTTTTATCTTTCTTTTTAATACTGTATATGAGAATTTCCTTTCCATGGTCTCACTTTTCATTTTGTGCTGTATTACATGTGTATTAATATCGTCTTCTCAACCTCCTGTCATTTGTGAGACATGAAGAAAGGCTAAACGACACAGGACAGTTTAACATGGCAGATTCAATGTTCAGGGAGCAAACAGTATTTTCCAAGACTTAAGTCATAAACCCTACATTGGTCTTTCATCACTAAGTCTCTGACAAACCCATGAAGCTCACTAATGTGAAAACCTGCTGTGTCAATTCAGAGTTGAGAGATTATTGTGACAGCAGATTTAGAGCGTTCTGAATATGTAACAAATCTTGCATTCTCCTGTTGTTATGTGGAATCAGATCAACACTGTAAACTCTAAAGGATTTGCCTGACAGCCAGAGTGGCTAAAAAGTGTAATTCTGATTAATTCAGTCTGCTTTTTAAAAGATGTTTTCTGCAGCCAGCTCTAGTCAGTCCTTGTTTAAAGTAATCATTTCAGTAAGTTACAGTCAACTTTTTCTAACACAATAATCCATTGGACTCACTTCTCAAGTTTAAGCTTCTATTCCCACAATATTTTGTGTACATAGCTCCTAATAATTTAAATTATATGTCCTTGCCTTAAATATTTCACACAACTCTTCCTCTCTCCAAATCCAGCCTCTTATTCAATCAGACTCCTGGTACACAACTGTACTTGTACCAATGCAATTTCCCTGCTCCTGCCAGAAGTCCTCATCTCTGTGCAACATGAAACTTGCCGTCAGTTCTCCTACTGACTGGTCCTCATGTATTTCAGTTTAAATTTTAATTCTAGGACACTATTAAAAAATAAAGAAAAAACTTTTAATATCCCCAAAACTGCCTGAAAATGTCCTGTGCAGCAACATCACCCTACTGTCCTAATGCCTCTTTTTCTGTTCTTCACCAGATTTTCTCTCACTGTCATTTCACATCTAAAATGATGCTGCAAGTTTATAGGAGTGAAATCTTTGTTCTTTATCCATTACTTTGCCAAAAGTAACTATAATGAAAATAAGGCAAATGTGGGACCGGTCTGTCTAATAATGATCTATTCCAGGAGACAACCTCTGGCCTTTCGTCTGAGTTCACATCTGCAATGTGGTCTCTGAATATTCTGCTATTTCTTTCTTAGAGTTTGCATCTCTGGCACTTTGGGGCTGATGCACACTGTCAGTCTTCCTATCACCCTCTCTGCCATCACAGTCATTTCCACATATCTACCAGGACAATTTCGTAATATGAAGGGATTTTCAGAATGCTGATGTACAATAAACACACAGACAGTGCCACCCAACTATGTGCCTCATCCTAAATTGAGGCAGAGCAAGCACACAGCATCTCAGAAGCTCACTCAATCCCAGAGTTTCTCCCAGATATGCTGAGTTCCTTCTTGCCTGTTAATGCACTCACACTTTTCTCCCTTGAGAATACCCAGAAGGTGCTGCTATTAAGGAGAACTTTTATCAGCAATTTAAGAAATTTTTCCCTGCTTGCAGAGGTGAGTGGAGCTAATGCACATGCCCTAACAGTCCTAGTCCCCTCAGCAGTCTGCTACACCTAAGACACAATGGAAGAAACCTAGAATGTCCACATCTGAGCAGCAAAATCAGTGCCAGGATCATAATCTGACTTCTCAGATTCCAATTTGGTCAAAACATGATGTTCTCAAGTGCTTTAGTGGGCTCAAGGTACTACTACCCAGCACGTTAAGTCAGGACTAACCTATCGATTCTATGTCGATGTGCTCAGTGTCTTAAACTTTGTTATAAGCCTCCTTGGAAACTGGCTTATTTTCATGAATTCTCATATTAAATATTGTGAAAATCACTGATGGGAACCCCGGGCACTATGACCATATTAGGAGAACAACAGAACATGGCTGGACATCATTATTGCTTTTCTCCTATTTAAAACTGTTGCCCAATCCTGGAGAGGACTTCATGAGATTTCCAGGGTGAAGGTGGGGGTGAGGGAGTAAGAAAGCAGAAAAGTGAAAACTGGAAAGTGGCATTGAAAGAAATTACAATTTATATTTTGTTTGTGACATATTTGGGGAGGAGGGGGTGGGATTTATATTTCATTTTTGGGATGAGGAAGGGTGGTGTATTGTGTGAAGTTAATAGAAGCACTCTCATAACTGTGGACCTGACTCTGCTTAATTTGTGAGTCAAAATGCTTGTACACATACAGCAGTGACTTGGGGAACCTCAGACTGGATCTAAGGTTCATGTGGAATCAGTGAGGCAATAGGAATATCATTTAGCCAGCCTTAACAAAACCATTTTCTGCATCAGAAAAGATTTACAGCACAACTGCAGCATATATTGAACTATAATTAGTTCCTCAACCGTTGAATAATTTTTTGAGACAATTGCTAAAATCTTGCAATAGAGTACAGAGCATAATGTAATCACAGATTATTCTTTAATTTACATAGTTCTCTGTGAGTATCGGGGCAAGCAAGTTGAACATCTGGTAGCAGAGACATCTACCAATAAACTTAGAGCTGTATTTTAGCTCATGCAGCTGTCCTAGCTAGGCAGATTAAAAGCTTTTGTTACTCTTGATATCTGCAACATATGTGTAAGGATCTGTGGGAAAAAATTATGTCTCACATCATTTGCAAGCTCTTTTTTTGTGAAGGAAACTCTTCCTCTCATAAAATATGTATTCATTCAGGCTAAAAATACAGCTTTGTAAGTCATGTTCACATGACCTATGTACTAAGAATGTGCCTATGACTTCAGAATAGTAAATATACTAGAAGGACCGACAAAACAGCGATACCTGACTCTGCGTTGACAAAAAGGGTTTGTTCCCTTGTGAGCTTTATCTGTATTTTTCCCAATGAATTGAAGCATCTTATATTTCTTTCTATTCCTTGAAAATATGATGTATTTCAACTCAATCCAGGTTCCTGCTGCCCCACTAAAAGTTAATGACCTTGCACAGTGTGTGTGTCAGCAAATAATTTGGAGGACTAATATAGTATTATTTATGCTCATTTAACTCTTGCACTGATTTTGCACAGGAAGACAAGATGATGGCATAACCACGAGAATGTTTTTTAATTCTCCAGGCAGTGGAGGAATGTGTATTATAGTTCTGAATATACTGACCAGGGGAAAATGAGTTGTGTCTGCCACCATGATCTGGGACTTCTTGCTAGAACCAAATAGTATAGAATTAATTTTCTCCCATCTGTTGCCTAGTCCAGTGATTTTTCAGGGATATGTGGTTGGACATGCAGGAAACCCATTCCTAATATACTTAAAAACTGCTCTAATTTTATCTCTTTACATTTTGAACAAGAGAAATGAACAAATCAATATTAGAAGTCTGGCATTTTGAATTTTGATTTCCCTACCAATATGGGGTTGCTTTTAACTGCAGGATATTTTGTCCAGCCTGGCTGTAAGTGAGCTACTTCACTGAGCTGCAGACATTTGACTAGAGTGTCCACATTACATTTTTCCTGCTTGTGATTGAAATGATCTGTCTTTATAGAGTTAGCAGCCTCCCCAAATTGTCTGCTATTAGTCAGGAACCTACAGCTGCAGGAATTATATAGACCTACAAAGGCAAAAATGGCTCCTTGAGTTTATATTCTAAATATAGGAAAGGTATAAGTAGTAATATACATAGTTACAGGGGCTGTCAGGCAAAAGAGATATGATGATTGATAGGATTTTTAAAAACATTTAACAAAGAATCAGTCAGACACCCATCAGCATGGAAACACTCTACACTTCTCCCAAGACATGCCTTATTGATATGGGCTCTTAGGTTATTCAGATACTACCTTGATTTCCAGGCAAGATGGGGTTTTCAGTAATCAAATTTTACACCTGAAATTCAAAATGTGTGGAATATTACTTAGGACTGGTGAAGTAATGATCTTGTTTAATAAATACCTCTTGTGTTTATGGCAGTGTAATTCCCTATTAAAAAAAATGAAAAATTCCCTTTTTGGGATACCATTGCTGTGTTAAAGATCTTTAAAAATCAATATGAACTTGTGCTTAGTACATGCCATTCTGAACTGCAGGCTACTTATGTTCCTGGGAAGAGGGTTTTTATATCAACAAACAGGGAAATTGTCATAAAGGCAAGACCGAGGGATTACGTAGCCTTATTTCAGGAAACTTAGTAACATATTAGTTGTATTTAGCTGGGTTGCTGTTTGGGTACTAAGCAAAGGACTGTGTTTAATTAACAAAACCAATACTAATTTCATATTTCTTTTTACTAGTAGGCAAGTTAAAGCAAAATGCAATTGACGAGCATTCATATAATCCTGAAAAAAACTGCCTGGATGGCAACTAGGCTCATGGATGCAAACAATACTCTAGTAGTGCCTGCAAATTGACATCACACTCTCTTAGAAGCATTTGGTAACCTGGATTTTATGTGAGCACAAGGATGGTTATGCCAACAGCCAAAGTTACACACAGTATTAGAGCCGAGGCAGTTTTCCTTGCAAGGATTCCATCACCTCTTGGAGGGAAAGTTAACTTTATATTTATAGCACAGCTGACAGCAGGGTTTTAGGATACTATATTTGAAAACTACAGTGACCTTGTACTATGTTTTCTGCCAAGTATGCTTCAAGACATATTATACATTGCTGTGAAATTTGCACCAAAACAGAAAGAATGTTTAGACTTTTGAATCAAGAGTATTTGTAACTAATTACTGTGTTGCTCTGGTTTTAATTCTTTCTTGTCATTGTTTTATTTTCAATTTTACCTGTGAATTCTCTTTTATCAAACATATCTTGATTTCCTGTAACACTGCACTTTTATAGAGCCTCATCATAAATATCTTTATACCTTGATATCTGTACTGAGCGGTCAGTTTCTTATTGTAATTTAAATCAGAATTACAGAAGGCCACTTGGATTTGAACCACATATCTGAAACATTTAATCCTTAAGTCTGCAGCTCGCTAATAGTGTGCTGATCTTTGCCCAGTTCAAGAATCTACCCGAATGTGTATAGAAAACTCTGGAAACAGAGAAAAAAAAAGCAGGTGACTCTGAGGTAACCCAAAGAAATTACTTTATCAAATTTCTTCTCAAATAAAAAAACCCCAAACAAACAAAAAAATTAACCAACCAACCAAACAAACAAACAAAAAGCCCCAAAGAAAACAAAGAAACACCCCCCCCAAAACCCCATAGGAAATTATAGGCCAAATTCACAGAATCTGAAAAGCAGAAAATTATGGTAACTAAAAAAACCTAAAATATTTCTGAATAATTTTTCTGTTCAGTCTGATAGGGTCAGTTCTATCTTTTTTCTTTTCCTGTTTAACAGCCTTTTCTGGTTTAACAGTCTTTGGGGCAGACTTCATAGGGAATGAGCGAGAAAAGATGGAATAAGAAGCTGCTCCTTCAAGTGAATGGATAAAATGCAAGACAGAAAGTTTTACAGCATTAACTCAGAAAATATGGACAAAGTGGGACTCATGGATGACCCAGACCTTAAAAAGGGTGTGTGAATGAGAAGGCAGGATACACCAGTGGTCAGATTTAGGAAAGCAAATGGTGCTCCTGTATAAACATAGCAACGCACAGAAGAAGCCGTGAAGACAGTCCTATAGTCTCCCTAGGCATGAGGGAACAGAGAGTGTTTGCAGCCACATACGCTTCACAGTGATACAAATTGATGCTTGAATTAGTAATTTATTAATTTTAGTTGTGATTCATAATTGTATCAGTGGAAGAGGCTAACAACTGTAAGAGTTATAGTTAGGAATGTCTGAAACGGAGCACTAGCCACTCCTCATGCATTAAACCAAAAGAAACAAACATTAAATAATTGTTCCTCTATGAAATCATGTGCATGCATTCATGTACATTAAGATGTACGTGTGTGAAGGACAAGCAGAGTTTCAAGCATGGTTTGGTATCATATGCTGGAACAAAGAAGAAAACAGGTTGCAGATTAAAAGGTTGCTTGAGAACATTCACTATGTGCAAAGTCATACTTCTTTTGAGTAGCATTGCTTTAATTCTGCTTATTAGTTACAATAACGCTTATATTTTTTGATCTTAGAAAATTCATCCATATTGAGAAATCTGTTTGGTGTCTTGCTGGATGACACCTGGGATGCGAATTCCAGCGGACTGGCTGCATTGCAAGGTTGAAGAATTTATTGTGGGTGATGAACACTGCTGAATAAATGTTTAGCACAGTTATTAGACATGTGACATACACCTCATTAACTGCAGAACCATTTAATGGTAGTAGCTCAAGAGAAAACCAAAAAGGTTAATCTGCATGCTGTGAAAGCAAATTTCAGATTTAACACTTCAGATTTTCACAGGAGGTATTTCTCACTATTTAGCATGATCTGCCTATTCAGTTTGAGTGTTGAGTGCTTGAAGTAATACCTGCAGTTATAAATGACAGATAACCAGTATAAGTTGAACCCCTGACATTTCAGACATTTCTAGCTGGAAAACTTTTACACTCACTACTTATGTCTAGTGTATTCCGCAGCTTTCAAAGAATCACCGGATCTCTCAGAATTTTTTGTTAGTGGTTATCGACTAAAATAGAGCTATGTTTGTTACATTTATTATTGTGGTTACCAGTTCTAATCTGGAACATTCTTGGCCCTTTCTTTATATAAAGCAAAGCTGAGTACTCTGGCAATTTCTGATGGCTGTGGCTGCCAGGTAGGTCAGGAGCACCATGAGAACTCAAGCTGCATTTGGAACCTTCCCTTTCTTGTTTCATCTTGTAAACAAGAAGCACGGTGGTAAGCAAAATAAATCTCAGAAAAATACATAAGACTTTTTTCAAGACTCAAAAAAGATTCAGTCTAAGTTCGATGTGAAAGTTCATGGGATCTACCCAAAACATTTCCACCTTATTAATAGCCTTGGTTTAATATAGGCACAGAGAAAAAACACTGTGAAAACGTCCCCCATAAATCTGTTAAAGCACTTCTGGTTTGAGTTACATAATTGCCTTTCCACTTCTAGAACCTCATTAGAAGCGAAATATAAAGTCTTTGATACATGGTTCAGGGCAGTGCTGGATATTTCCAAGGTATCAATGAGCAAGCTAAGATGGTAACTAGTTCTCTACCAGGTTAGTATTGTGGTGTTCATTAATTCATGAGTGCAGTACTAGTGAGTTTTTCTACACTTTTGGGAGTAAGTGTCCCCCGGAACATAGATTTTCAAGCCTGGGCTTAGCTTTTGGAACTCCAGATGGTGCTACTGAGCTATGAACTCTTGAAAACCTGTTTTTTAATGGAAGAATTAAATTACTTGAATAAGTCATCAAGCATCACCCATTGTGCAGCTACTTCATGACTGATGTCACTCTCAGTCTCAGGGCATCAGACACAGTCTCTTAAGGATCATTGCACTGTCATATTTAGTAGAAGTTACAGGGTTTGGCAAGTAGCAAAGAAGATGCTGTGGTTTTTGCCACAGGAGTATGTGAGGTGTTTTGAGGTTTTTCTATCCTCTTCTGAATGGGGAAGAAATGTTTTAAAATTTGTGGGAGATTTTTACTCTTATGTTGCCAAATTAGTAACTTCTTACTCTGAAATGTCTATTCCAAGTGTTCAATTTTGTAAAAGTGTAAATAAGCTCATTTGCTTTAAGCTTCTATTAAAATACAGTGAGATTATCTCTAATTTCAACATTTGTTTTCAAAGATAAGTGCTATTTCACCCCCTTGGGCTTGTGTTCCAGCCCTCATACAAACTACGGCAATTAAAGGAGGATTTCAATTTGCATTCACAAGGTAGGCAGGTGATACTCCTTGGTGGGGACCAAGGACATCTGTGGGACAGGAAGGACAAGCAGAACAGGAGTCATCCTCAAGCACCCACAAAGACTGGGAGTGGGAAGAAGGGAGATATGAGAAGCAAAGATTAGAGATCAGCAACAATGTAAGAAAGGTGTGGGGAGAAACTGTAGGAATAATTATGACTTTGGGGATGAACTGAATTTTGGAATGATCTACTAATGGGTTTTGAGTAATTAAATTTCTGGTTTAACTTTCTGACTACTGCTGGAAATTATAATGAATTAGGGATTCTTGCAGTGGTTACAGATAAATAAATGATAGTCCCAAAAATGGGAGATGCATAATATACTTAACATCTGTGAGGATCTCTGTGACAGATGCTCAAAATGTGTCTCCTGGGGGGAGACAATTCCAGTGACCTTGACCCACAGTAGTCATCTTGTGGAAAAGTCTTCTAAAATGTTGTTGTTAATCACAGAAAAGAGCCATGTCTGAAACACATTGTCATGACATACAAAACAAATTGCATTACCAAGGGTCTCATACTGAGGGAAGGAATCCAGAATTTGTGTTCATTCTGAACAGGATCACATTTTATGATCTTAATTGGAAAAGAACTGAGCATACAGCTAAAACCCTGAATCTAGCCCCTGATTCCAGCATGTGCTGGAATAGCATTAATCGTAGGATTAATCCGAGAGGATAAATCTCTCTAAATTTGCATGAAACTATAACCTATTTGAATTTTCATGAGAAAGGGGCAAATATTTTATTGCTTTAAGTATTTTTTCTAATTGAAAAAGTTATCATTTTCATTTTATTTTGCATAATAACAATATTGGATTTCTATAAAAAATTTAGAAATTGAAGAAGGTAACACTTGCATAAATTTTTCTCATTAACTCATGGCAAAAATTTAATCAAGAAATGTGAGAAAGTTAAACAAACTACTATAGATTTGAGGGACAAGGCATAAAAAAAGCCACCAAAACTCATAAATAAGAGTTTGGACAACAGAGAAATTAACATCCTTTTTCCTTGCATACTGCCTAAAAATCGGCAGAACACTAAGAATATGAAATAAATCAAGGCCAGCTAAATATTCAAAAGCAAAGATTAGAACATAATAAAAGAATCTCAAAAATTGGAATTGTGTTGTAACAATCAAAGAATCATTTTCAACGCTGGTACAACACTAAAATCCTAAATGCTACCACTATCATCATATTATTAAAATAATATTTTACTCAGCTGTCCAATACTACACAACCTCTGCAAGAATGATGAAGTACTTGCAAAGTCAGCCTAGATTAGTCTGCCTGTTTGTAGACTGTCCTTAAGTGCTGTAACACTCACTTGGAGGTGTAGCAACTGATTTCCTGCTCAGATTTGGATGACTGGAAGGGGAGGCAGGGTAGCACTAGGCAGGCAAGCTCTGCACCACTCCTTCAGTGATTCACTAATGCTATGGGAAACCTTAGCTGGACACTTTGCCTTGTCTTCCTGTTCTTTTATAATACAAAAGCTCATACAAAGCTCACAGACCTCCTCTAGAGCTGGGGAACTCAGATATATGAGCATTTGAAAGGCTGCAGATATATTTCACACTGTTTTAAAACCTTGCACACTGCAGTGGAATGGAAACCTTTAGCTAACAGGAAAATAAACGTCAGTGGTGGCTGTTGCATTGGAAAATAAATCATCAGCCCTTTTCCCTGTTACTGTTTGGAAGCTGTTGCTCAGATAAATAAAAGCCAGCTCTAGGCAGTTAATGTAGGGATCCACATTGCAAATTTGATCTGATTTCCTACATGGCTCTGTCACAAAAGTGAGGCAGCACCAGGCGAGCATGCAAAGGAAGGCACCTCAACCTTGAAATATAAACTCTTACCCTTGTTTTTTCCTAGAGAGCCTCATAAACATTGTTGAGTCTTTATTGGCCACTGAGGTCCCATCATGTTTTCATAATGAAAGATCATTGAGCCCCTATAAAGAACTTCTAATTTCTGGGAATCTGTTCAGTACTAAAAGTTCACTTCTTCCTACCACAAACCTTAATATAAATTTTTTTTTTACAGGGTAGAAGGATGCATTTGAAATGATAACTTCTCAGTGATGTGGCTGTTTATTTTAAGGCTGCACTACCTTCATATCCAAACCTACCTATTGCAGTGACATTTCTAAGAGACATTAATTGGGAAAAGATGAAGACATGTCAGAGAAAATCTTCTGTTTATTTGTCTAGTCCTTCACCCCAGGATTTATATCCTGGAATCAGCTGTAAGTTGATATGATCATACAAGTAGGAGTAGGTGTAGGTAGTAGGTGTAGGTGTTGGGCCATAGGTTGGACTCGATGATCTCAAAGGTCTCTTCCATCCTTACAATACTGTGATACTGTGATAATTAAATACTATATTTCTCACATCTAATTCTGCTTTCATGGACCTGTCACACTAAACCAGGAATACAAACTAGTCACAGAATTTTTTTTAAATCCTATAATCTTTATAGGGGAAAAATACCTTCAAATGAAGGTGTTATAACTTTCAAAAAGAACATTTTAAAGACTTATTGCAAGAGAAGATCGGAAATTATTTACCCAAAACACAACGATCAGTGGAGTTACTAAATTAGCCCATTTCTTGAGTAAAGAGTTCTGTTTGGTTTCTCTGGTTAACATCAATTCACAGAATGTAATGCAACTTGTCTTTGGAACACAGATCTGTTTCCTCCATTTTTTTGCTTGTTTCATGGTCAAGAAAATAGTTTTACTGTAATTAATTGGAGAAAACATTGAGTATATTACACATAAAAGCATTTAAACTAATAGTTTCTCAATTACAACACTCATACTGTTTCCTAAAGCAATTCAGTCTTTGTAAGAGACCACAGAGAAAACCTAGACCTCTATATACTGCCACTGTTCAAACAAAGCAAACATAAAAGATGCAACTAGAAACATAAGCTTTATATAAAAAACTCTGCAAACACAGATTTTTTGATCCCATATGAAGCTCATTACTGCACACACTCAAATCTTCCCTGGAACCCATTTTACAACTAAAAAGTAACTTAATAAGAGATGTGAAATGCATAGAATAGGCAGAAGAGGAAATAAACACCAAAATCTCTATCCCAAAGTATGTCACAGGTGGCCACATTTCTGGAATGTCTGTTCATTTAGTTCTTCAATATTTCCTTTTGACAGAAACTGAAATAAAATGTCAAAACCTCCCATTATGTAAAATTTCTAGAAAAGCTGACTTCAGAACTATTGGATATTATCTGGATTTTCCATTCAAGAAATCAAAATGAGTCTTCACTAAAGCTTCTCATGATAAATCATGCTATAAAAGTCAATGTGATAAAGGCATAACAAAGCACTTGAGCTTTATCACAACACTCCTTTAAGAAATTACTCACAGCAACTATGAGAATTGACAGTTCCTGAAACAGCATGACATATTCTGATCTTTGCTTTTCCAAAAGAAAAGTTTTCAGAGGTTTGTATTACAATAATATATTCATATGTCAAAATTCTTAAACATTCTCAGAAACTTCATGGACTGATAAGACCTTGAAAAGTATTTTTAGAATTGTGTATTATTGTCTACAGAATAATAATTTGTCTTCCTCCGTTTGCGGTTAGTTTTCCTTGATGCTTATAATTTTTCCTTTTTTTTCTCAAAAAACCATTGCATGACCACAGCTGCTTTCCTCCAGTCCCACAGAGCCCCACAGCACAGCTGGCAGACACCACAGTCCATGCAGCTGTTCCTAGGCTCTACTTTGAGATCTTGTATGTCTTCTGGGAACTTTTACTCAAGCTGTCAAGGGACTCCTGGGAACCCCTCTGAGAAACATTAGGGTGTATGCTGCTGCCGGGAGAGGTCGGCTGGAGCAGGCTGCAACCACCTGGAAACCGTCACAGCAGGAGGAGGCCAGAAGCCTGTACAGCATCGAGGTGATGAGGGAGAGAATGGTTGGTTCCTCTCTGAGACTTGCAGTCTCATGACATTCAGCCTTATCTGCACCAAGGGAGGGGTCCGCAGCACCACTGCTTATCAGGATGGGAAACAGAGACTCCCACAATAGGGAGCTGGTGAGTTGGCCAACCAGCTTTGGCCAAACAAAGGCTGGAAAGCAGATTTGCAGAGAAAACCCTGGAGGTCCTAGTGGAGAAGAAGTTGAGCCAGCAACAGGCTCAACAGCAAAGAAGGCCACCAACCTCCTGGGCTGCATCAGGGAGGGTGTTGAGAGAAGGACAGTGGAGATAATCTTGCCCCTCTGCTCAGCACGGCTGAGGCACATTGGGAGTGCTGGGTCGAGTGCTGGGCTTCCCGGTATAAGACAGACATGGACATAATGGAGCGAGTCTAGTGAATGGCCATGAAGGTCATTAAAGGCTAAGAGCATAAGCTGTGCAAGGAGAGGCTGAGACAGCTGTGTCTGCTCAGCCTGGAGAGGCAAAGGGTCAGGTGCCTCTTAGCAATGGCTATAAATACCTATTGGTGGGAATAAAGCAGACAGAGCCAGAATGCCCATTGCAGGAAAAGAGGCAATGGGAAAAACTGAAATATAGGAAATTCCATTTAAACATAGGAAAAAAAATACTGTGAGGGTGGTCAAATACTGAGACAAATTGCCCAGAGGGTCTCTGAAGATTCCCTTCTTAGAGATATTCAAAACCCAACTGGTCATAGCCCAAAGCAACTTCTCTAGCTGACCCTTCTTTGAGTAGAGTGGTTGAAATAGACAATTCCCTGAGGTGCCTTCCAAATTCAGCCATTCTGTGTATCTGATAGAACTACTTTGAGGCTATTATCAAGCCTTTGTCATTGCAATATTATTGCTCTGTGTGAAAGAAACAACATATTGTGTTACATCCTTTTGCAACAGCAAAGCAGTCACAAGAAAGAGCAATAGAAACCGGGTTCAGAGGCAGTAAAAAGGAACAGCAAGATGATGGCAGGCAAAACAAGTAGTAGGTTTTTGAATGAGATAGTGAGCTAACTAGAAGCCAGGTAATGAGTACCTAATGCAACATAAACAGAGGAAAAGGGTTATGGCTTTAACCAAGTCAGAAAATCTCAGTTGGAAGACTACTCATCACCATTACCACCATTTCTTCAAGAATGCCAGCCCTTGCCACTTTTAATTCTATCAGCTGTTTTTCCAGGATGATATTATAACTCTGCCTTCCCTCTCTCAGATAAAGGAGGACCGTTATCTTCCTTAAGGCCTTTACAAACATTATTTATGTGTGACTGCTGTTCATTCTGAAACACCCAGAAGGTAAAATTTAGTGTCTGGAATGGATAATGATCTGCAATCCTTTTAATTTTTTTTAGTGGAAATCCTTAGAAACTGAACCTAGCCTTTTTTACTAGTTAGCACATTTAACAGGAGGGTTAGGTCACACCGAGGTTGATGAGTGTTTCCAGCAAGGAAACCGTACAAAACAGCTGCTCTACTCTGAACAGCATCTTTTATGCAAACCAAAGCAGGAATATCTTCAAAAGCAAGAGAGAATGATAGAATGAGTTCTCTTAAGGAAACACAAAAATCATAATGAAAAAGCAAAAATAAATAAGGGCAAAGCTAAGGAATGAATTCTCAGATTCAAAACAAATTAAGAATGAGAAGATACAAGAAATCCTAGTAGGCTAGTTCAAAGCAAGCAAAAGCAAAAAAATGCATCTACATAGTCATAGCACCAATATTTCACTTTAATTTCCTTAGCAAAAAGAGACCACAGCCTCCAGATTTTTTTCTCAGCTGGTATTTGAAATTCAAGCTGCCTTATGGCAAAATAGATTGGGTGTAAGAAAACTACTAAGGATAAAACACAACTTGGTTATCTCAAGAAAATGTACTGTTACCAAAGTCCTGTGACACTATAAAGTTGATTTTTATTTAAGCCTGATAAGCATGAACTTAGCCTATAAATAAGAACATTTAGACTAAAACATAACTTTAAAGCCATTCTTATAAGTAAGACCCTGTTTTATCATTGTTCAGTATTTGGGACTCAAAATACTGATAATCACAAGTCACAAAATGGCTGTAGATCAAACTTTCTTCTGTTAACTGAGGGTTTTCTAATCATTCTTCCCAGTGTTCTGCTTTCCAGGCTTAGACCTTTCTTTCTGCTGGTCTAAGATAAAGAAACACTTTTGCCTGTTAGATGCACTGTTATTTGCCAAAAAAATAACTGTATTGTCCTTCCAGAGGTCCTCATCCCACAATCATACCTCCTGCTGCCCAACTAGTTTACTCTGCAACAACTCCTGAGGTTACTTTTATTTCAAGAAGGAAAAATAGAATTTTCTCAAGATTTCACCCTTTTCAAACTGGTTGCTAATATATCTCTACTTATTTCCTCGTGCAGTGGAGCATCAGTGGTCCAGCCACCAAAGAATTTTCTAGGGTTTAGTGGTGATATTGCTTCTGATAAGCCTAGCTATGAAAGTTTAATGATGCAGAATCCAGCTCTTGATCTTTTTTGCCATTCAGAATGAAATACCTTGTGCAAAATCACACTGGAATGCAACATGCTAGCAGAGTGCAGCCTACAGCGGTACTTCTTGAGTAACAAATCAAATAAAAAGGATTTATATGTATTTTTGTGCTGTACATGTACAAGAGTCTTAATTTTGAAAAATCAAATATTGCATATAGACTCTATTACCATATTTAGAATCAAAACAACTTCAAAGACTATCAAATTCATCTACAATGATAACATTTATTGTGGGTTTTCAAGAAAGGCCATGAACAAGTGCTCTGAACTTTAAAAGGAATCATGACAAATCATATGAAGCAGAAATGCCAAGTGTTTTGACATCCAGGCCACATGGTGTTTACAAATAGAGACTGTGAACCAGAGCGGAATTGCTCCCTTGGGTTATATGGTCTTTGTTTCCACGACCCACTGTGATCCTCTCGTTCAACTGTACTGTACATTTCTTTTCTGTGTGAAACACTGCTATTTCCAGTTCATAGAATGATTTAAAAGGTCATTACCAAAGCGTGTTCAAAAATTCACAGGCTTAGTCAGGTTCTCTTTAAATTTTCTGTGGCCTGTGGCAAAAGCTAATGATCCTGAAATTGAGTCATTTGAACAAATTGCTTACAAAGAACATGCTCTTCACCTGCTCCGGAGGCAGATCAGTATAAGCTCAACAAGCTGTCTCAACTTTTTTAGCTTTACATCAAGCTTAAAAAATGGCCCAGAGCAACAGCATTCCATATTTTTTCAGGGAATAAAAAGTATGATAACTGTTAATAAGATTGTAACATTTTTTGAACAAAGGATGCCCTTCTATTCAGAAGAACTGTACCAAACAGGCCTAATACTTGTATATTTTTAAACACAGAGTTTCCTCCAGAGGAGTACTTGTACATTTTACAGTCTCTTCACCTCCTGTGGGGAGTTTTAACCCATGCACTTAAGAGGCCATGGAGCTGAGCACTCTACCCTAAGGCCACCTAAATATCATTTCAGCACAGTCAACAAAAGTCAGTACTGAAATAAAACAAATCCCCTCCCTCAGGGTGTGGACAGATTTCTACATTTTAACTCTAGACATTGAAAGAACGGCAGGGAACACTGGTAAGACACCTCGTCTTGACAGACTTTCACCTCCTGTCTAAAGCCTGGGACACACGAAAGATTTCTCCAGTAAACTACTGTTCAACAGTTGAGCCACAGTCCCGAAACATATTTATATTCTCTGCCTTGGGAAAACAAGATAATACATATTGATGAAGCAGATTGTAGCTATTCCACATTATCTCACATTTGCAAGGCATTCAGTGAGATGTTGCTACTCATGATACTATGCATGGTGTCAAACCCATGAGTTTGCTAAGACAAACTTCTCCAAGCTACCACTCCCTATTTTCTACAGCCATCCTGGAAAACTCAATGCAACCACAGTACACACAGATGACTCCAGCTGCTCTGTAACTCAAATGCTTTGACAAGTATCTGAACTCTTTGCTATACAAATCACAAAGCTTATTACTAAAGGTTTCTGGTTTGCCTTAAGCCTACTTTCAGCCAGTTTTCCAAATAATTTATAAATACTTAATACTCAAAGAAAGCAGTTAAGTGGTTTCTGAAACAGGAAATCTCTACCTATCAACATTTCAAGGATCAGTGGACCAGTTCTCTAGTTTTTCCATGTGTTTTTTCACTCCTGTTTTCAGCCCAGTTATTTAAGTGGGACCCATCAAATGGTCAGTCTATGATCAAATGAAAGTTAGCTCTTCCTCTAAGATGTAACAAACTAAGCAACAGAACTGAGCCTAATTACAGAGCATGTCTGGCAACACCTCCTAAATATCAAACCCTAAATCCTAGTCACACTGAAACATCTCCTAAAAATCTTATAAGATTTAGGAGGCCAAGATTATACTCTTCCAATGACTATGTCACTCTCTACTTGCTATTTATGAAACATCTAAAAAGGATAATCAAGACAGTAAATTGCTTAATGAGAAGCCATCATCAGACAAACTACATACAAATCATTAAAACCAAAAAGGTAATACTAAGGAGTATCTAGAGAGATATACAGTTTGTGTTTCACTGACTTTTGCTACGTTCGGTAAATATAAGACTTGTATTGGACGCAAGTCCTTCTCTGATTTTTTCCCAAACTAACAATGTTTTCACAGAGGCAATAACAGTTATTTCCTGTTACATGAGAATCCATCATATCATACCACAGACTATTACTCTTCCTAAGTGAAGCTGGAATGAAATCAGAGGAAAAGAAATCTCATCCACTTAAAAGGGACTTGACACAGTAAAATCCCGCATTTGATGAAAATAAACATCTATTGAGTGGTAGGAACACCATGTCTGTCTTCATCTTCACATTTAACTGCAAATCACAAGCAGTGAAAGATCTGATTATTCAACCAGGAATGACATACAAAATGGGTCAGAGAGAAATAGGTCAAAGGAAATACTTATTTATAAGACCATTTTAATGGCTCTTGAACAAAGAAGATATTTCATATTTCAGCGACTTGCTGCCAAAGACCAAGGATGTATTTTTTAGAAGTTTAGGTATAGCATTAATTTTTGCTACATCCTAGTCACAGGAGTTTTGCTATTGAACACAGGACCCTCAGGAGATAACATGCCAAATATCAATATGGTTCCATTCAATCTCTGCACTCTTCTCATAGATTTCCCTTTGAAATATATGTTCAAAATGAACACCACGGTTTCAATATAAAACAGAGATTCTAGGAACCAAAAGATTCTCTGTGTGATTTTTTTTTTTTTTCCTGAGAAACAGCTAAATGTTTCCACATGCATAAACAGAGTTTTTAATAAAAGTGCAAGAATTTTACTCAACAGCTATGTAGAGTGGTTGCTCCACAATTTTTTACTGGGTGCGTCAGGACTGGTAACTGGGCTCAAAGGGGGACAAATCATACCAAATAAAAGAGTCAAAGACTGACTGGAAAAATCATCCCAGAAGATCAAAAGTTAGCACTTGATACTGACTTTAAATAAAACACATACTACACACTTGCCCACTTCTCTTTGTCTCTTCTAATAGGCAACAATTCTGACTTGCTATCCTTTTGCTCCCCCAACAGTATTGCCTCTGCATGAATAAGACATTTATATGGTAATTCACAGTTGTCATTCAAGCCTTTAGGTAATATGTCATGCATGTTCATACTTCAGATCAATAGAATCAACAAAATAAAACCAAAAAATTTGAAATGAGATTATGGAAAATAACTGTATTTTTTCTCAAATTGACTCATTGAATAAATGACATTCTTATATTGGAATTTATATGCCAGAATTGATTAGGGAATTTTAAAAGACTACTTTTTGTCTAAAGATAGCTCTTCATTTTAGCCATGAATTTAATGGAAATGGGTGGAAATAAAACTCTGTTGTGCTTCTGTTACATGATCATTTCATAATTGTGACAGTGATCGGTTTTCCACGAGTCATAGAATCATAGAATGGTTTCAGTTGGAAAGGACCTTAAAGATCATGTGGTTCCAAACCTCTTGCTATTTGCAGGGACATCTTCCACTAGATCAAGTGGCTCAAAGCCTCATCCGACTTCTCTGGGCACCCTGTTCCACTGCCTTACCACTATTTTATTTGTTTATTATTTGTAATATCTCATCTAAATCTACACTCTTTCAGCTTAAAACCATTACCTTCATCCTATTGCTACACTCCCTGCTAAAGAGCCCTTCCCCACCTTTCCTGTAGCCTCCTTCAAGTACTGAAAGGCTGCTCTAAGGTCTCCCTGGAGCTTTCTATTTTCCAGGCTGAACAACCCTAACTCTCTCAGCTTGTCCTCCTAGCAGAGGTGCTCCAGCCCTCTGATCATCTTCATGGCTTACTCTGGACTCACTCTAACAAACCCATGTACTTCCTGTGCTGAGGACTTCAGAACTGAACACAGTACTCCAGATGAGGCCTCAACAGAGCAGAGTAGAGGGTGAGAATCACCTCCCTCAACCTGCTGCTCACCATTCTTTTGATGCAGCCCAGGATATGGTTGACTTTCTGGGCTGTAAGTGCTCATTTTCAGCTCATGTTGAGCTTCTCATACACCAACACTTGCACTTGGCCTTGTTGAACTTCATGAGGTTAGCACTGGCAAACCTCTCAAGCCTGTGTAGGTCCTACTGCATGGCATCCCTTCCCTCTAGCACGTCAACTGCTCCCCACAGTTTGGTGTCATTGGCAAACTTACAGAGGATGCCTTTAATCCCATTGTCCATATCTGCGACAAAGATGTTAAACAACACTGGTCCCACTACCAACCCCTGAGAAAAAACACTCATCACCAGTCTCCAGTTTGACGTTGTGCTGTTCACCACAACTCTTTGAATGTGACCATCCAGCCAATTCCTTATCCACCAAGTGATCCATCCATCAAATCCATGTCTCTCCAATTCAGAGACAAGAATGTCATGGGTGACAGTGTCAAATACTTTGCACGAGTCCATGTAGATGTTGTCAGCTACTCTTCCCTTATCTATCAATGCTGTAGACACCTCATAGAAGGCAACCAAATTCATCAGACACAATTTACTCTACTGAAGCCATGTTGTCTGTCACCAGTCACCTCCTTATTTTCCATGTGCTACAACAGAGCATCCAGAAGAACCTACTACATGGGCACCGAGGTGAGACTGACCTAAACAAAGAATCTTTCTCATTACAAAGGCCGGCATATACTAAGATAAAAAAAGTTACAGTTTTAGAAGAAATGTTAGATTCAAATAAAAAATTTCTACTGGCTGAAACTGACTACATTTTTAAATCTAACTCATGAAAACACCAAGAATTTTAAGGATAGTTTCAGATAAGATTCAATTTTTTTCAAAATTTGCTGTGAGGTAGGCAAATAATTTCCTCCTCACTCATAATATGTAATCTCATTCATATTATTCATGTTGAATTTCTACAATTACTCTGTTAACTGCTGGACCTTGATTTTCTTTTATGGTACTTTTTATAATACAATTTGAAGGAGTGCACTTAATGGAGCTGGTTTGCTTTTGGTTACATTTCTGTAAAGGTAAACATCAGTTTCTGGGCGAATACTTTATTCAGGACTACTAACAACGTCCAAATTAGACTTCTCCCAAGTCATCGAGGTGCTCTATCAAACATTTTGTAAATCGCAGTAAGCAATTTGAAGCTGTTTGAACTTTGTTATGGTATTTGAAATTAGAGCAGCTGCCCGTAGTCAGCACCAGGGTAGTGAAAAACTCTGCATTTTTGGTCTGCTAAGGCTCTTATTAACGAACATCATGTTTTCTTTTACATTGTCCAAAGTTTCATAATTGAATTTAAGTTCAAGCTAACTTAAGGTTTTTCCAATGTTAAACTGGCCATTAGTAAATGAGCTAAAACTGGTTTAAAACAAAGTTGGTCCAAATTCTTCGAACATGTCTCTTTATACTTTGTATAAATAACTTTGGAATAATCCAGATTTTTTGCTTTAGGCAAACTTTAATTTTGCCTTTGCACATGAACTGTAAAAAGCATTGGATGCAGTTGCCATGCCACTACTACTGCTTTTTTCTGCATAGTAAAACTACTGACTAAATTGATAGTAGAAACTCAGTTTTGACTTTTCAGTTTTGTTATGAAAACTATTTGTAGAGGGAGTTTTGCTTTTCTCTAGACAAAAATAGGAGAAAGTTGTTCTACCCACTTTCCTACTAGAGAAATAGAATTGTAAGTTTATTGATTTTAATGCTCTGAAGTTTACATCCTGTGACTGAGAAGAAAACCAGACAAGAAAAATACTGAGGAGGTCATAGCACATAGATCTTTTATGTTTTAAGATTTTATACCTTTCAAAGTGATTTCTTCTTACCTTGAAACTGAAAAAAAGGCATTTTATTCAAATCTTTCAAAAAGTAATTTAAAAAAAAGCTTGTAAATTGGTTGCCATAGAATAACCAGCTCTCAGAGCATGAAGCAGCATGTAATTGCATGCCCTTCTGGGAATCTTGTATTCTGCAAGGCCAAAATGATGCTTTTCAGTTCTCAACACTTGGTCAACATATTTTTTAAAATTACCCTCAAACTGGTAGATTAATTCCACTTTTTGTAAAGGGGATTCCAAAAGATAACTAGAAAATTTGGAGGGAGACTCTCCAAGTTCAATGTGATATAGAAATGGATCATGGGAAGAAAAAGCTATATTCCTGTTTAATCAGTCCCCCAGCTGTTCAAACTATATTTTTAGGCTGTGTCTCTAAGTAGGTTTTCAGGCAACGATATTGCAATGTTGAAGTAATTAATTAGTAGTAAGAGTGTAGAATGAATATGCATGATGTTTGAGTGTTTGGCATTACTAATTTTGTGTGTTTAATATTGTCTAAAACTCTACTGCATGATTCAGCAGAGATAAAAGAAATACGCAATGCGGGCACACAGGAGAGTGTGCTTTATCCATGCAGCTTTAATAAAAAAACACATACGAGAAACCTGACATTCAAATGCAAAGCTGCTGGAGAAAAAGAGCACCAAGTGAGGCTCATCACCTAGTTCTAATTTTGTTTTCTTTTATGAAGACTGACCCTTTCTTAAGTTTTTAAAAGGAAAAGATGTGATACTTACTTATTTCTGGAGAAGGTTTTGGCCTGCAAGTTCTCAGGCAGATGGAGGCTCTTGGGCTGAACGCAGCAGACTACTCACTCCTGCTCTCCCTGCTATTTCTTTGAGCCCTGTCCTTGTGGTCTTTGGGACTGGTGTTGCCTCATGCACTGGATCCTACCCTAAGGCTTCCCCTACAGTAAAAAGCAGTGCAGTGCAATGGGAATGGGATGGTACCGAAGGCCCAATATGCACAACTCATGAGTACTGGTAGATTTAACTTCAGACTAGAGTTAGTCTGACCCTGGGAATTTAACATCTTTTAGCAGGCAGGGTGTGTCGGATGGGCTCTTCTAACATATATCCCAGTTTATGTTTCTCCAGAATCCATTGAGTCTGTGTGCTGTAAAACCAAACTACAATATAAACTGAAGCACAGTAAGTGCACTAAGCTTGGGATTCACTTCTGAAGTGCAATGCTAACCTAAATTAAGATGCTAGCATAGATGCACTGGATGATGCCTGACCACGCTGCACTTAGAGAAACAGTTGGTGCTGAGCATAACATCACTAGTTCCAAGACAGAGAGTCCAGCAGCATGAAATTAGTTGTATGCGGGGATCGGAAATCTGAAAATCAACTCACAGAAGCTTACCAAAATCAAGTTGCCTTTGGCCTTAAGACAGATTTGTGCTACTCAAAATGACTCAGTGTATTTTATTAGACTGCCATACCAGCCAGTCACAGTGATTGCTCTTGACCTTACACGCTGTGAACCATGGTTATACTCTATGGGCCAAGCACAGTCCATTTGGCAGAAACAAGATGATATCAACAAAAATAATTCAGCTCAGTGATCATCAAAAGCTTTCAGTGTTCAACATCACCATGCAGCCAGTGAGTGTTTGAAACAAGCTGCTGACTGCCCTACTTTTCTTTCCTGCATTACCTCTATTTTGGAAGACAGTTTCCAAGCAGTGTTCACGAGTAAAGGCCATCACTTGCTATTACTGTTTAGAAATTAAATCCTTCTCTGACGACTCAGCCTGCTGGAAAAAGCCAGCTTTTGCTTTCCTACTGCACCATCAAAGGAACAAAATTAAGTTCCAGAAGGGACGCAGGGCTCACTCTCCTGCATATTTCAGCTGCTGGCTATCAACTGGGACTTGCAAGTGCTTTATTAAAAGATGTCAGATAATTTTAGCTTCTCAGGAACCTTAAAATAAAAATCTTTGTTTAAAGCTGTACGTACCTCCTCTCTAAGTAGGAACATGGACAGCTGAATACTCCAGCTACAACATCAGAGCACAGAGGGTGAAGGAGAAGGACAAAAGTTTATTCAGTCTGTAGAAAGAGCCCGTGGCAGGTATATTTGAACTGGCACTGCCAGCAGGACTGTTCAGCAAAGATCCAGCTATAGGTTTACTGTGCTTAGGCAGCATTTACTATTCATACTGTGTCTCAGCATACATATTTAGCTTGATTGCAATACTAGGTTATGGCTGTGTGACTGTGGCTATGCTACATTCATACTTAGCTCATACTAAGCTAGCTTGCTGTGCCTCCAGACCCTGCTCTTCCATCCTGCTGGCACCAGAGTGAGCCTAAACCAAGTTCCAATTTCTCTCACCAATGGGGATATACTCCAGCCATTCCCAGACCAAGAAGTGCAGAGCTGGCTTAACTTCTGACAAGGTTCACACTCAGTGGGACTGCAATGACTGCAAGTGGTCACCTGCTGAGCTACAACACATTTGGACTGTGCCTCACACAATCATTAGTCAGCAAAAAATGTGTAATCATGCACCTCTGCTTTGAGAGAACAGAGATAGAGAGCACTAACTCACTTTGTTGCAGTATACCCCTATATACTGTCAGCAGCTTGAATTTGCCTGTGAGCCCTCTTGAATTACTCTTGGCCTCTGATGTAATGATCTCATGTCAGCAGGGCTCACATAAAGCTGAAATTTTCCACTTGCCCCTTTTCACGGCTAAACCTAGTGATACATGCTAGATGCATATACGTCCAAATGTAGTCATTAAGGGCCTGCTCCCATCAAAACTAATGAAAGCTAACTTATTTTATATGAGTGGAGGCTTTACTCAGTTCCTTACCAGAGAAAATAGAAGGAGCAAACACAGGAAAGACACAATAGAGTTGCTAATGCACCCAGTACTTGCAGTAGTACTAAAGCACCACCCATACGATAGCATGTACAGCTAGATAATCACTGCCTGCTGGGGATCCCAAAACTCAACACAGTATTTCAGGCCTCATTACCAACAACAAGATTTCCTGCATAACCCCTACAACCCCCAACTGACACAATGACAGTGAATATCCAGCCAATAGGCTTGTGTGTGTATCCATTAATGCAGCTAAAATGCTCTAGAATGAACACCTGATAATAGGTTTAGTACTTTAAATTAGCTCAGAGGAAACACTAACTGGTAACGCCAAGGCATTATTTCAGGCTTGTTATTTTGAATAAAGTTAATAATAAAGATGTTTGCTTTTTGCCAGTCTATTCAAGGCTACAGATTTGCTGTGCACTAGTTTCTGTTACTCTTGCTCATGCAGCAGTCAATTCGCCTTCTGTTGGTGTTAAAAATGGAGTTGGAGAGAAATTAAAAGATCCCATATCACAGGGGGGAATATTTTAATCTTTGGGGCGTTGAGATATACAGTAGTAGTAATGCTGACCTCAGAGAGTCAGGCTGATGGCTGAAGCAGCTCAGAACACAGATAGTACTCAGTAGCACTAAGTCACATCTTGCAGCATTTCTCCAAGTTATCCCTGTATCAAGCCTATATCAGTTATGGATCCAGTTCAACCACCTGTAGGAATACACCTTCAAAAATCTCCCATCCAGTTGAAAGTAAGTTGATTCTCCTAGTTTTTATACTGGTATGGAATAGAGCAGGCAGCATATCTCTTGTTCCAGCTGTGACACTCATGGCTTGGTTGTGTCCAGGTCCCTGTAATCCCCTACCTCCTGAAGCTGACTTTCCCTACATCTTCCCTGAATTAAGTGGTTCATGTGCATGTTCCTTAGACTATTTGATCAGAATAATTCACACCCTCTGTTACACTGTCTAAAAGAAGGGTTTTTTGAAGCAGAGTACAGGGCACAGAGGTGAATAACTCCTCAGGTAAAGCTGCGGGGCCAGTAACCTTCAGAAGGACAGACATGAAATCAACCCATCAAGCTGTCTGCTGAATGACCATATCCCAACATCGCTGTATTCTTCCCCTGTAGGTTTTGCAGCTCCATTATAAAATCTTTTTACTTAGAGGTTTATCATTTCTAGGTGTAGGAAGATTATTACTTTAGATTTACTTGTAAAATTCAAGTGAGACAGAAAATGAAAACACAGACAAGCTGTTAGCAACCACTGCCTCTTCTTCAAATAATGAGTAAACATCAGAAGCATCTGCTCTCCAGCTTCCTAGGACAGAGACATATCAAAATGGAAAAGGTCTTTAAGCTACACATGCTCTTCTTTTGTATATTTTAGTACTTGGAAAACACAAATTGTTTCTTCCATGTATTAATTTCTTAGTCTTCATTGCCAATTATTTGCAACAAAATGCTGGCTATGAAATATGAGAGTACAGAAAATCAGAGACTAAAATTATATGTATCTCCGTATTTTTGCTTCTCCTGCATTTTTCCTGCTTTATGTTCCCATTTGAGTCTCAGGATACTAAGGCAGCTTTTAGTGTAGCTTGTTTTGAAAGAGTCGTAAAATATGGAACAAGTAATTTCCAACTGAGGTGGAAATAACAGTAATAAACCAACAACCTACATATTTCTCAGCTGATGAACTCCAAGCACTCAGATTAACACATAAAGTGACACAGACTTTTCACAAAAAAAGTTAGAGCTAAGAAACTGAATTATGAAAAGGTGGTGTGATTAAAGCACAGCGCTAGTGAAACTGGGAAAGGCTTGATTCCTGACAATTTTTACAACTTTAATGGGCAAGACTCTATAAGGAGGTATGCTTGAGAGGAACAAGCCATAAGTAAGACCACTTTAGCAAAAAATATTATAAGAAATTCCATAATTTCCATCATCTAGAAACAACAATTTTCTCTTTTATTCCTACAGCATGAACCACTGATTATTCTTTCCCCATTATCTCCTCAGAAAGTATAATATTGAGATGCTGCATGTCACTTGTCCAATTTAATAGGTATAACTGAAAGGTAGGGGGTGCCTCTAAAATACTTAATATTGTTAGGAACAAATATGCAGAGCATTTTTTGCTGCCAATGAATTTAGTGAGAGCTAACATTCTTCAAGTTCCATATTGGGAGGAATGTTGAAGACTGGGAGCCTGTTTTTCTGCATTACATGTCCTGTCAAGGAAGAGTTTTGTTGCTATTACATAGCCATAAGTGTTTTATCATGGACTGCAGAGCTATATCAGGTTTCCATCCCTGATATTGGCTGCGTCATTTTTAACCAAGTACTCTACTGCCTCCCTCTCTGTAATGCAGATGTTGTAGGAGTTGTTTGCAACAAAGTTGTAGGTTTCAACTCATTACATCATGGAAATAATTTGAATGGATTGAAATCATAGGATTCTTTGGAATTCCATCAAAAGGCTGAAGGGAGACCTTATCACTCTCTACAACTACCTGAGAGGAGGTTGTAGCGAGGTGAGTGTTGGTCTCTTCTGCCAAGTAACAAGTGATAGGATGGGAGGAAATGACCTCAAGTTGCACCAAGGGAGGTTTAGATTGGATATTAGGAAAAAATTCTTTAGTGAAAGAGTGGTGAAGCATTGGAACAGGCTGCCCAGGGAAGTGGCTGAGTCAGCATCCATGGAAGTATTTTAAAAACATGTCAATGTGGTGCTTAGGAAGATGATTTAGTGGTGAACCTTGGCAATGTTAGGCTGAGGGTTGGACTTCATGATCTTAAAGGTCTTCTCCAGCCTAAATGATTTTATAGTTCTATGATTCTAAATGCATAGGAATGATCCTTGGGGAGACAAGTAATTAAACTATACTTACAATTGAGGAAAGTAGAGCAATGTAATCAGCAATAAAATGGCTATTTTAGGGTTCCAGCTGCTTGACAGTCCTGGATATAGAGTCAATCCTAGAAAGGTGTTCTGGGAAAAATATCTTATAAAAGGTGCAATGAGAAACTTTAATAAGAACTAGCTAACCAAAGGATAAAGTGTGTGTGCATGTTTGTGTGCATGCAAGTACACACGTGTATAGCACAGGTACCACAGAGTAAAAAGAAAAATATGGTGTTCACAAAGGATGTAGAGACAAGCCTGCATCCCTGAATATTTCTTAGTGGGATCTGTGTCTGATGGCATACATAGAAAAAAGCTGGCAACATGCAGCAACTGGAAATGCATGACATTTATTTTAGTTCTGACTTTACTATTTGGTTTCAAAAGGACTTGGCAGTCTGAACATTGCCATAGTCTTGGCATTGGTATTGCTTTAATTTTTGCAAAATTATGTGAATAAGCATAACAATTTTCTGATATGATAAACTAGCTCTATCAGTAAGATAAGGTTTAAAACCAAAAATCCAGTGTCATAGCTTGCATCCCCATTACCTGTGTTGAGACAGCTGCTTGCAGAGCAGCTCTGTAAAACTGATCCCTGAGACAACTGGGCTGCATTGGTACTGAGCAATGCAAATATCTTGGAGACTAAGAAAAAAGCACACAGTATGGATTGAATGCAGAAGTGTACAGGAATGGAAACTCTCTGACAACAAACTCTTTTCCTCAAATTTTTGATGCATTTTCCTTGAAGAACCATCAATAAAAGACAGGATGAAAATCGTGACTCCTCTTCTCTCTGGGAAGTCCCCATTCTGCCAGGCCTGGGAATCAAACTTCCTCTTGTTTGTTCTGCCTGTCTCTGGCCCCTTGAATCTTCCCATCCTCTCTGAACAGCAGCCCAGCCATATCAGATCAAGAGATTTTGCCAAAGGAATGAAGGGTATGCAGCAGCGCGGCTACACATCCCTCAGGGTGACTCAGGAGTTTATCAGAAAATTGTCTACACAACAACCTTATGAAGAATGTGAATAAATAATAACAAGAGACAGCGTAAAATCCACATGATCATTACTGAGGGACTGTTAATTAATGAGAAGATTAACAGTAACAGGTAAACATAAGAACCGTGATAACAAGTTGTTATCTTAACAGATGCTGGATTTGTATCATTGGTGCATGTATACGCTAAGAGTTTACTTCTATCACATTATGTCCGTATTATTCAAACACAGATACTAGAGATTTTTCCCACAGTATGCCTCCACTTCCTGTTTGAAATTCAGTGACCTTAAATACTGAGCAAGTCTTTAAATAGCTTGTGGTGGGTAACACAAGCTCACGTTTCCATTTTAATGAGAAGCGTATCTAATGGGAACTATTCACTTATGCAATATGAATCTCTGGGGCAAAAATGTTTCAATTTACCCAAAAAAAAAAAAAAAAGAAGTGAGTCAGGTTTCATTTTAAGAAAGTAAATCCTTTTTTTATCGTGATGGAGATACTAGAACTGAAGATCTCTGGGTGGTACGCAACAGTGTTTTCACCTTTTAAATTTATTCCAATTGAAAAATAACTTATATTTTCCCAGTTTTCTTTCCTTTATGTATAAAATTAATAATAATTTCTGCACTAGTGTCTACCTATAACTGATTTCTCATATCTAACACTGTTATCGAACAAACGGAAAGCAGGATCTCAGTTTGCCGGCGAACGACACCAATCTTACATCAATGTCTTTTCTTTGAAACTGGTGATCTGACACCACTGTAAGATAGCAATCAGATTCACTTCATCTGCTGAAGGCTGATAACAACTAAAAATCACAGAAACAACCAAGCCTGTTCCCATCACTTGGTGTGTGCACTATGGAGGCAAATAATAATACCAGCACACATAGGAAGTAAGAAACTGCTACAAAACTGTCTTCTCACTAGCGAATTCAACAATGTCATATCTGGCCTGATTCTCCACTGCTCAGACAATGATGAAGTCATAACAATAGAAATTTTTAATAAAAATACCCATGGGAAAGTGACCTGGCCAACTGTACCATTCTCCCTGTGCGCACACCGGTATCAGACACTGGGTTGAAGTTCCAGTTAAACTGAAGAGTCTGGGGAAAACAGGATAGGCATATGTTAAATGACGCTGTACTTTGTCTGAAGGGGTTCATAACCTTTAAAGAGTAAAAGCAAATAGGAAATAAATTGATAAGTTAAATGTGAAATGATTGCCTTAAGTTCAGCTGTGGTTAAAATAAATTAATATGCCAACGAGGGAGAGATGCTGTGACCAGAAAAAAAGGAGAAATGTAGTAAAGCAACAGACGAAATTCCTCAGGATCCTCCTGCCCCCACCCCATCCCTCTCTCCTTCCTTTCAGGGCCTTGTTTCTTACTGTTTGACATATCGCCCCCTTAAGGAAAATCCCTTTGTTGCTCTTTGTTCTCAGAAGTGGTGTCATTATTATGTGGCCCATTTAGCATTTTGGTTTATGTCCTTTTCTTCTCCTCTGGGTAGAGCTCTCCACCAAGGCAGGTGTTACCACTACTCTGCCTTTGTGCCCTGCTCAAGACCTGCCCTGGCTGGCTGGGTCTCCTGACTGGCCTTTACAACCTGTACTTTATTTGCAAGTCCGTAGATCCAAGTGATTCACAGAATCACAGGATCATTTAGGTTGGAAAAGACCTTTAAGACCAACTGTAAACCTAACACTGCCAAGTTCACTAAACCATATCCCTAAGCGATTCAATTATCTTATTCTCTTTTCTTTATTATACACAAAGGGCCAGATTCCTTTTCTGTTTTCTGTCAAAAGTCCATTAAGTGATGAAAGTATATCAGATGGAAAGGCCCTGTCAGCCCCAACGAATATGACAGTCTGTGGTGTCTTACATAGGACAGTCCTACTAATGCTCTAGGCATTAGACACCATAATAAGGTTTAATGCAGTGATATCACATTGTTAGCTTGTATGTAGTTTGTTAGTTCTTCTGAATAATGTATCCTGTTCTGCAGTGTTCATGCACAGCTCTTCTTTGTACACCTACATTTAACTGCCTAGACCCTGTCATTTTGCCAGTCTTCTGTGTTTGTCAAAAATTTTTAAACTCATTGGTCAACTTCAGTCAAATTCAACAGCAGTAAGATTCCCATCAGTATAAAAAGTTTAAGCAGGCAGGGAGATAAACTGTATTAAAAATCTCACTTCTGTATGAAAAACTTCTAATTAAAACTTATTTAACGTTTTAGGACTTATTAAAGTTTACTATAATTCCCATTACCCTCTGTCAAAGGAAGAACTACAGGTTCTGTCCCTCTTACAAATCTGAGCACTCACTCGGGAGCTCAACCTCCAAGCATGATTTTGCATCAGTTCCATTATTCACCTAAGGATCTTTTCGTTTAAATGTAAGTGTGTAAAAAAAAATCTTCAAGTACAATGAATAAGGAACTTGGATCTAATGAAACTGGAAAGTCTCCTGATCTGTGAGGCAAAATTAGGTCTGATGATCCAATGATAAAGGCATGAGAGTAAATCTAGAAAACAAAACTTCCCGAGCCTTTACTGTTGCTAAAAGTTTCTTATGAGATGGTAGGTGAGAGCCATGGTCAAACAAATTCCTCATGACTAATTTTCTAGTTGTTTGGCTCTAGCTGGCCAGATGGCCTTCACAGATATACAGTAGATAATATTAAGATCAGAGACCTAAGAGAAATTTAAGCTTTCTAAATTCTAGGGTTTGCACTTTTTCTATGCTTCAGCTTCCCAGCTGGTAAATTGTAGGCAATAGTGTTCCTCTGTTTTACAGGCAAGGAAGAACATTTAGAAAACTGCAAGACATTCAGATATTACCCTAGCAAGGAGGGCCATATAAATAGCTATAAAACAGAAATAGTATTCCCAATACTAACGTTGACTTAGTTTGATTCACTGTTTTGTTCTTCTGCATTAAAATCTTCTATTCTTCCCCAAGAAAGAAAAAAGCAGCATTTAAAAAATATTAGATACCAAGTGCTAATGTTTGTTGTTCTATCACCAATATTTTTCTGTTTGTGATGGAAATACTGCTATCAACTTGTTATGTTTTATTTGCACAGTAGAGCCTCTGTGGTTTTGCATCCTATATGTATATACACACACATATAGTGCAAACATTTCTGTCTTCAGGATTCAAAGCAATGATATACAACAGCTTACGCAGTTTAAACTCATTGCTAGTAAAGTCCTAAAGAATAACAAGATTTGCATATAAATAAATTAAAGAAGTCCTTCTGGAGAAATGTTTTTCTTTAAAATTGAATTACTGGACAACATTCACTCAGGAGGAAACAAAGACATCTGTTAAGAATAACTATTTTTGTGTTGCTTCCATCCTCATGTGTTACTACTGTTCTGGGTGAAAACAAGAAAAAACATGTTACTTGCATAACTCATAAAGAAATTCACTGTAAATCACGTAGGTATTATTATGCAGAATTAGAAATTACCCAGTTCACTGGGTATCAGTCTTCATAAAATTACACTATTGCTACTCTTGTCAGGAAATGAAAGCACAGAAAGCACTCAGTAGTACTAATTCAGTATATTCAGGAACTACTTAGCAAGAAATAGGGCTTCATTAAGGCATTGACCAAATTTGAAAGTGCAGTTTTTCATAATTATGATGAAACAGGATAGTGGTCAATCCAATATGGTTGATTGGTTAAGTAAAATTCATAGAAGTGTAAGATCAGCAGAGTTACTAAAAAAAATATTTAGAAGATTAATCTCATGAAGGTGACCTTGTAAAAGTTAAAAGCAGGTAAACAGTAGGGTGAACTCAATGGTTACTGTTGGAGAGAAAAATCAAACTTTAGCAGAGCAGAAAAAAATTCTCAAGACATTACCAGTTATCAAATCCTACGGTTTCCAGAAGTCCAGTAAATCTTCTGTACACCTTTAGAAGCTTAGCCAGTAACACCAAGAACACCAAGACCTGGTTTTAAGATTTACAGTCACCTTTTTTAACCTCCTTTTATGGTAACAATAAGTAAGCAAAGGATAGGAGTCCCTAAGTGCTATTAATTCTTTTTTCTTATTCACACCATAAAAAGACCGTACCAGCAGCATTAAGAACTATGGTCTTAAATCACTATAAAACCAACAAAGTTCAGAATCATCAAAGCTGGATATGTCATGTGTATTTCATGGAAATTTTACTTAAAGTCTCTCATTGAACATTTTATTGATCTAAGTGTGGTACTGATGTATTTACTGGGGAGTTGGTACTCTCTCCTTGCAAGAACTGGCTCAAATTATTATAGAAGGAATTAGTATTTCAGTTTCAGTTGGACCAATTCAGCTGACCAAACACCAAATTCACGTTTACATGTGTGCTCTTCCTTTAAATAAGTTACCAGGCTGAGTGAAATCCCTCATATGGTTGGCAGCCAAAAGTGACCAAAAGCTGAATAATGGCTGTCCCCTCTGAATGGCGTTTAATGCTGTCAAATTCTGCAGCAACAGAAAAGTAAAGTGACCAAATGATATAGCAAGTGGTTTCCAAAACCCGTTGCTTGGCGAGGTCCATGCAAAGTTATTTACCAAGGATCTGACAAACACCTGTGGTGTGTGGTGGGTAGTAATGATGTGAGGTTCTATGTATCTCAGAGCCATAAGAATCTGGACAGTCACTGTCTCTGGATGTCTGGATGTTCTTGAATGGCCTTATCCATGTTTAAGTGATGCTAATTAGTGACTACAGTATCTTGGGTTTATTGGATAAAAGAATAAAGTACCTGAACCTGCACACACAGTGGAAGAGGTAAATGATTGCATTCCTGTATCATTTTACTGCTATGAGCAGGATTAGGGACCTGCAGAGGTGGATTCTTTTACAGGTTTCAGATATAATTAACTGAACATTATTGAACATTATTAAAGCAACCAGTTACAACTGTCATTCCTAGTCTGACTGCATGTGGATTTGCAGTCCATCTGTGTTTTCACATAGTTACCATGAGGCTGAAGCGGTTTATATAAATTGTTTATTTTTAGATTAAGTTAAAGAGCTTTCTTCTGCATTCCTCCTCTAAGTCTCTGTAGAGGGTTTTTTGTTTTGCTAAAATACTGTCTTTCCATAAAAGATCATCTTATATTGGTGAATTTTTAAATGAAGCTTCTTTCTTCTGTGCCTATCATGTCCCAGCGCATCTTATGACTGTACTCATTCCTGGCATTTGCTTGGAAGGCTAATGGCTGCAATAGCCCCATTGCAAAACTTCTTAGAGAGCTTTGTGTTCCTCTCATCTTCAACAGAAATTCCCTTGCTGTTCAGCCTTTTTGTTGTAATACTATCTTCAATAAAGCAGGATTCATTATGAATAATTAATATATAATGTATTTCTTCAGGATATTTACAGTCAGCTCTCCATTTTTATTTGTTTATTTCTTCCAGACTGTCACCCCTCTCACCTATACCTTCTTGTTTATTCTTGGTGTCTATTGTCTGATTTACCATATTTCTGGATTTTGTGTGTGGGAATAGTGATCACCTGCTCTTCTAGGTACACAGACCTACACCAGCCTCAACGGGAGAATCACAGCCATTATTGGATGGCTGAGCCCAAAGAGTGGTAGTGAATGGTGTCCCATCCAGCTGGCAGCCGGTCACTAGTGGTGTTCCCCAGGGATCGGTGCTGGGCCCGGTCCTGTTTAATATCTTTATTGATGATCTGGATGAGGGGATTGAGTGCTTCATCAGCAAGTTCGCAGCTGGCACTAAGCTGGGAGGGAGTGTCGATCTGCTGGAGGGTAGGAGGGCCCTACAGAGGGACCTTGACAGGCTGGAGAGATGGGCTGATTCCAATAGCATGAGGTTTAACAAGTCCAAGTGCTGGGTTCTACACTTTGGACACAACAACCCCATGCAGAGCTCTAGACTGGGTGCAGAGTGGCTGGAGAGCAGTCACGCAAAAAGGGACTTGGGAGTGCTGGTGGACAGGAAACTCAACATGAGCCAGCAGTGTGCCCGAGTGGCAAAGAAG
>VWPV01015058.1:38773-51372 GCA_013389885.1 Geococcyx californianus
AGGAAGTTCTTCACTGAGAGGGTGATTGGCCATTGGAATGCTCTGCCTGGGGAGGTGGTGGAGTCACTGTCCCTGGAGGTGTTTAAGGAGAGATTGGATGAGGCTCTTAGTGCCATGGTGTAGTTGACAAGTAGGAGTAGGTGTAGGTAGTAGGTGTAGGTGTTGGGCCATAGGTTGGACTCGATGATCTCAAAGGTCTTTTCCAACCTTACGATACTGTGATACTGTGATATTACGGCTGACAAACACAGCAGGTATCCAAAGCAGGAGCAATCTTTTGGGTAACTGAGTTCAAGCTGAAACAGAAGCTTTAATGAAATATGAAATGTTGCCTTTGGGTATGTGATCAAACTTAATCATGCACGTATTGGAAAATGTAAGCTTGATCCCTCTCAGGCTGGAGAATGCAGCCTACTTTCTGGAGCTCTCCAAACACTTGTCTCATCCTGTAAAAAGTATTTGCCATTCAGAAAACAAAGTATGAGCTGATTGTCTACACTTCAGAAGACAATTAAAGCTCCCAAATCAGGGTTAGGGTTTCAAACGTTGACTCCCAGTCAGTCTCACATGGGAGATGGAGAAATATCAAGTCCTCCCCCTCTCCACTTCAACAGCCCTTCTTCCTGCTGCTCTAGGTATACTCCAGAGGGGTGACACCCTCGCTAAATACACAGGAGGGAGATGGCATCAAGGCTGAGCAGGAGGGCAAGAGCCCCTCCTGTTTCTAAAAGCCTCTCTCATGTGCTGCAGATGCTGAGCAAGGAAAGGTAAAATTGGTCTCACATATCAGCTCAGTGATTGCCCTAAAACACTGATTTATTCCTGAATCTGCCTCTGAATGCCAATTTGATTATGCAGAACTAACTTAAAACAAGATTTTCACAAAGTATAACTACACTGCGTGTTACTTTTTCTCTGGATATCTAACAAGCAGCCCCAGTGTCTATTTTTCCGAAGTACTGAGCATTTCCCTCTGTGTTAGATAATACTAAGTACTCCAAAAAGACTTCATATATAGTAGATATCTCTGTGTGCCTCAGTTCTCAGGATATGGAAGAGGGATAAAAACAGACCTTCATCTGCCCGTATATTTGTGAAACTAAGTTAGTATGTTAGAAAGTCTTGTATTCCATATGAGGATTTCCATGAAGAAAACACAAGAAAATGTTTTATTTTATTTCCAGAGAGGTGTATAGCAAATGAAGGACAAGGCCATATCTTGAACAATGAATATAAACAAAAATACTGGCCAGTGTAACAGAGTTAGTCCATCTTGTGCACTGAATGAGGCAGTGTACCTCCACAAACAGGATATGCCATCATGTCATGAAATACTTAGTCACGCATGCATTTATTTTCAAGTGCTTTACTATGTAATTTTCTGACTCTTTGATCACTCAGTAAAAATACTTTCATATATACACACTCACGCATAACTATATAGAGATATATATAACACATATACGCACATTGATCTATCTATACTTATATATAGGAACAATTCACAAAATCCTTACATTAATGACTTCTAATATTAAACAATACCTCCTCTATTTCCTGTCCTATAACATTGTTATCAGTGTTTCAAAAAGTTCCTCTGCTGGAGCACCTCTATACACATTGGCATTTCTGGATTTTGCACCCACTCTGCTTCTTTTCAAGGGAGTTCTGAAAGCATTTCTTTTAATCTTTCCTGTGACATTTTAATAGTCAAATGGTGAGAAATGAACCTAACAATTCTGCTGTTTAATGACACATACCATATTGGGATAATCTTTTGTTAAAGTATTGTTGAAAACAGAGGTCAATTATATGTATTTGTATACTGATTTTTAAATGTAATAAAATTAAATCCCATTTTTAATTTCTTTGCTTCAGGGACATGCTGCTTTTAAGAGTCACCAATCCTTCTGCTGATGTTACGTTACTTGTTTGAGTTAGGAATGACTCACATGAGGCACAGATATCATCAAGCTATCACTGGCATTTCAACAAACCAGTGTTAGCTGGGAAGTCTCTAACAAGATCCTCTGTTCACGTGATTCTGCTTTCTCAGGAAGAGGTTCAGAGATTTGATGACAGATTTTCTGCAAGTAAATAAGTGAACTTACAAAAGATTTTATTCATAGAGGGTATAAATCTGGTGGTCAGGACAGAACCTCCTCAGGGGAAAACAACAGAAGCAGTTAACTTCCTCCCATTCCTGCAAAGTCAAATGAGAACTCATAATGAACATTTTCTCAGCCCAAATAATTTTCAAAATGGTGACTTGTTTATCATACACTATAAGAAAAGCATAACAGGAAATCATTTCACTCAGAGTGTGTATAATTGACAGTACCGTATTGCTTAATCATCTTTATGTAAATGTGTTCTTCATAGCTAAGCTTCATTGACAAAAACTAAAATTGGGTTCTGTCTTTTCTGAAACTCTGTGAAAACTCCAGTTTAGAAACCGAAACAATATCCTGCATCTTTCAAATCACAGCTACAAAAAAACCCCAAACAACATCCTGTATTTTTTCATGTCTGGACTGGCATACCCTCAATTTTTTGCAACGGATTCAAACTTATTGACCTTAACTTCTTAGTTCAAGGGTGGTGGCACCCACAGTCTGGTCTCCAGTTCTGCTTCATCCTCCACCTCTCCATTTCTACCTTGTGCTCAGTCCTCTCCTCAACTACCTCTGTATCGTCTCCTGTTCTTTGTACCTGTTCTTTGTCAGCACATGGAACAGATTCCTTGCCCTTCTCCATTAAGTATTTTTCTGTTGTTTTTCTATTAGTTTCACGTCAATGCAGACTTTTTAAGGGATTATGCTTGGCCAAACATAAATACAACATATGTGAGAACGCACGGTTCCCTGGTCCTGTCTAAATCAACAAATCACCATCACCATTTCTTTCCTTTTCCCCCCTCCAGAAATTTCCATGCCAAGCTCTAGCAAATCTTATTCTGCCCTGATTCAACTTTCCTTGCCCAAATCCTCTTCCACAGGAAACACAGGAGATACATGGGGTAAAATTAATTAGGAAAACAACTGCAAAGTCAGCATTTAGAATACGCTGTTGGGAAAGCTATTTCTAGAGCAGGGGCTGGAGAGACATGGAGGAGTGTCAGCTCCCTGAGCCCTCAGCCCCAGCGCTGCCTGAGGACAGGGAGTGGGGCTGGGGCTTGGCACAGTGGGGCCATGCACAGGGAGCAGGGCTTTTGTTCTGTCTCAGCTCTCAGCTGGATATGGCTGATTCCCTTGGAGCAGAAGAGGTGCTGCAGGGCTTAATTTCTATCGCTGTGCTTTTGTCACCTCTCAAATAACCGTGGGCTCCTGCTCCACGTGTCAAAGGAGATTTTTAGATCTCCGTTGCAGTCCCAGACCTCAGGTCACACTGGCCTTCTGAAGAAAGCTGAAGAACTCAGCTGAAAATCTAGCAAACAAATAGAAACTGAGATAGCAAACAATGTTCCAACAGCTTCTAAATCCAGTATTTTTCAATAGAAAACCGTTGGTCAGGAAAACTTCTGGCCAGCTCCACTAAATTTACTTATTTTGTTCCTACAGCTGTAAAAAGTTGGGGGTTTCTCTTTTGAGGGTTTTTTAATTATTATTTCTTTAAGAACAATGTACAAAGATTCAGCTAACAAGTAAACACCTTAAAATTATTTCAGTATTTCTGGAGAAAATCACTGCATAGATATGCAAATTCAGAAAAAGGACACATCCTACTACTTCAAGAATTTAATTAACTCATGATACTCACAGCTGTAAAGAACTATTTTCTTTATATCTAAGGAACCTGAAAGTTTCTACAGGTCAGCCACTTAAAAAGTGCCTTATACAATTTACAAATATATCTTGTCCAAATGGATCAGCTGAAGTCTGCCTATCTAGCAACTAGCAATAGATTTCTACAGCAGACCTGATTCCAGAATACTCACGACTATTACTAACTACAGAAAAACGTACTATGCTCCCAGTTAAAATGTTTTTTGAAGGTTTTCTTTCAAAAAAACCCAAACACCATTTCTTAATCTAAAATGACACACTTCAGTGCACTGTAGGGCTTTCTACTTTTCCACTGAGGAAGCACAACGTTTTTCTTTTTTTTTCTCTCATTCCCAAAAGGATTTTCAGAAGGAGATCTGCATTGCTCTGCTACACTTGTCCATAATTACAAGTCTTCAGGAGCATCCTGTGTGGTGAGAACTTTAAATGAAGAGCCATGGGGAAGGGAGATGACAAACCAGTACCAAGTGAGGGAATGGTGGCCTGGCTCTGCAAACCAGGGCATAGGTTGACATGGACAAGAGAGATCTCATAATTGGCAAACTAGGGCTGAAGGAGTCCCACCTCAAGTGTAAGTACACAAATACAGAAGCAGTGAGAGGGCAGGATCATAGGGGAGGCTCTCACACCCTTTCTTAGAAATCAAGAAGTGTGGGCACCTCTTCAAAATGTGTGAATTTAAGAAGGGGAAACCATCCTTGACCAAGCTGGTAGACTTCTACAAGGACGTGACTGGCTCAGTGGATGACAGGAGAGCCATGCATGTTTTTTATCTTGACTTCAAGCAAGGCTTTGGACAATCTCTCCCATCACTACCTCCTTCAAGACAAGCTGAGGTATTACAGAGTAGATAAATGGACAACATTAAGGCTGGTTGAAAGTTTACTGATCTGCCAGACTTACAAGGCTGTCAATGAACTGTTCCTGGATCTGCTAAACACATACAATGGTATTGCACATACATACATTGTACACCTATGGTATTCAGTGAATACTTATATCCTATATACACATGCAGACACAGAAGTCCCGTCCTTCTGGTTTCCCAGTGCAGAAACAAATAAGCATCTGGAAGAAAATGCAGCTGGCTCCAGGTAAACCCAATAGGTGTACCTCAAAAGCATAACAAAGTAAGATCTAACACTATTAACCTGTAAAACAGCATTTGTGAGGCAGAAGTATTTGAAATCAACAGAATTCATTTATCTGTATCCACATATCACAAAAGATTTTGATGAAAAATACGTGACTCGTGGTATTAATTTTTAATACATCTTGAAATATGAAGGGACTAAAGGTCTGCAGAAGTCATATCAATAATAAAATAGGGCAAGCAGGTTGTCTGACAGAATTAGATGACAGTTTGCCTAGTGTTAATCCCAGGCAAAAAAAACCCCAGATAAGTTCTACAAAGGATCTGATTAATAAAGAAGAACAAGAATAGCAAAATACCAGTCTGCATGGCTTCAAAAGAACCAGATCTCATCAAATGAACTATATTTTCTTTCATGTTTAGTTTATGAATCTGATTTACACAGGTAGAAGCAAAAATATAAAAGTTTATAAGGTATACACTTGGCTAGTATTTAATATCACTAAATAAAAAATAGACTCTAACATGTCAAACTGTCTAGCTGAATAGTGCATGCAAAATCTGCAAGCTGATAACTGAAGAATCATTTCCAAATGTAAACATTCCTAGTGGTTAATATTGCTCCACAGGTGTTCTTCATACCTAAAGGCAGGACAGGCCCACTTTATTCTTTGCCAATATCTACCTGTAGAGGGTTCAGGCAATGGCTCAAAGCAGGCAATATGCTCTTGTCTTTCACTGAGTTTCCAGGAAAGGCTGTGATTTGAGGGTTTCCCTTGTCTAATATCAGATCAGCCATTTCTGTTTCTTTTCTGAGATGCCAATCATTCCCTAAACTATAATCCTTGCAGAACTGCCTATTAATATAGCTACACAAAATAAATTTATTTTTATAAATTGGATTTCTTATGTTGACTTCAATAGGCTGTGGATCAATATCCACTTTATTTCCTGGGCACATACTGTTCTTTCTTGCCCTACTTCTTTAACACATAGACCACTGATGTCTGCAGCTGTACTTGCCAGCTAGAGTTCTGTAGCGGGCCATGTCAGACAGCATTTTTGGTCACAGCAAATGTAAAGCGAAGAAATCACCCTAAGACAGAGCCTGTGACAATGTCGCTCTGACTGACGCACGGTGCCAGATAACTCAAATACTTGGCAGGTCAAAACAAATATGGTGAAAAAATGGCTTCATCCACTCCATCCAATTCTTTTAGGAGATGAAGACACAAACAAATGGAAGGGCTGTCTCATAAACACAGAAGTTATTTGGGTATAACATCTTCCAGTAAAAAGGGAGCAAATATTAGAAAATAGAGTTGGTTATATCAGTGTGGATAGGAGTTTCTGAAAATTAATTTGGGTTCAGGTTTGAGGAAACTATCTCCTCTGTGCTCACACATGATTTGTTTAAACAGCAATTTACAGGAAACTTTTCTGCCAACAAAAGGGTAACATTATCAAGTCATATCAAGACAGGAGTATACGGTGTGGTATAGAAAGCGGACAGAAGAGTGTTATACATAGAATTCATTGGCCTTTGAGAAAATAAGTGCCTCGAATTAGTCACTGTGTTGCATACTGTGCTATTAGTTTACTGCAAGTTCACTGTGTTTCGAGGGTCTGTCCCAGCCGGGAACTGCCACAAGTAGCCTGCAGTAAGTAAACCACAACAGGAGCACAGAAAGCACCTGTTGATGCACCATTCAGCCCTGAAATCTGGTGTGCGATTGCAGATGAAGGTTCAAGGTGGGAGAGGAAGAGGTGTTCGTCAATGCTGCTCCATACCCAGCCATTGCACAGCCACAGTCCCCAGCACAGCTGGTGTGGAATGCTTTGGTGCATTCCTGAAGAAATCCAGATGCAGCTCTGAAGTTACAGACATAAAAACAAGCTCTGCAACAGGGTTTTAGGCAGTGTTTTCCCCACCAGTGCATTGCTCCATGGTTTTTTTTCCCTCTCTGCCCTGGTGCCAGCCTGCAGCTGCTGAACAAAATCTCCCACCCTCTCACCCAGTCCATCCTGTCCACCCTGTACCAAGTCCAGTTGGCAAGACCTGGGGCTGTTGTGCAAAGTAGCTGTGGCACAGTTCTAGAGAGTGCCACATACTTGTCTGTAAGCTTCAGGTCTCCCTCTAAGATCCCAAAGGCCCAACTATCCTGGCTACATGAAGCCCAACTGGACAGGGCATGGCGTAAACTTGGCTGTCCCTTGAATTTCCTTATCATCCTGCAAGTCCTGAATGCCCCCATTCTCTGGTTTGCGCTCAGAAGGGGCTCACCCAGGAGGCCTGCAAGTGGGGTGGCAAGGGCAGGTGGCCCCTGCTCAATTTGGGGGGATTTCTACAGTAGTTAATTTACATGACTCTTTAATTTATGTTTTTCTTTTGTGGATGTGCTCTTAGATATGTAACTTTTTCTGGGCATCGTGAAGCAAGCCTAAAGCAGACTCATATATCTCTCCTTTGTATCTTTGACTTTGAAAAATTCCTTACAGGAAGAGTCCATATTCCACAATTTCTTTTCCCTTAACATTAATCAGGAATGGTACATATTTGGCTCAAGGCAGTAATGCGTATTTGTGAGTTTTCCTTGCTCCTGGGTGGTTCCTGAAAAATATTGAATGTAGAATTTGAGCACTTCCTGATGCAATGTGAGAAAGCAAGTTTGTAAACAATTGGACCGTATCTGATATTGATGACATTAACTACATCTATTGTTTTAGTCATACATTAAAATGACTGTCTTCAGTGACTCTGTAAGTAGCGATGCAGGAAAAAGGAAAGGCAGAGATTTTATAATGAAGAGCATTAACTCATCAATAACAGTACATTTGTTTGTCTCTAAATTAACTGAAATTTTCCTGTATTTTGCAATATTTTTTTCATTAGAGCCCAGAAAATAAATTAACCCATAGCTTTCTCCAAGTAATGCTTTAAAAGTTACCCACAAACTCACCAAGTTGTTACATGCTTGTTATATGCATTCTTCAAAGTCAACACAAACTTACAGCTTTTTCAGTTTAAAATTATTGTATAGTTACTTCTCTGAAGGAGCTTAATCACAGTGGATTCAATTCGATAGAGATTTGTTTTATAAAAAAGCTGAAGTACACTCTATAGATGCAACTCAAAGGAACACCTTGCACCAATATGTCTGATAATAAATTTAATTGAAGATTTCAACTAAAGATCATTTCTGTTGATTGACTAAGCTTGGGTCCTAAACTGGGATTTCAGCTTCCAGAAAAAATCTAGACATTGATTCTGTTAAATATATAGTTAGCTCAGCCTGCTAGTCTGGGTAGGGATGCCCAAGCTGTAGGAGGACCAAGGAGCCCTTGAAAGGTGCTAGTGCTCCCACCCTCTGACCTCAGCAAGTCTCCAGCTGTGCGGAGGCAAGATCCATTCCCTGGGCTAAGACAGGGAAAATCAAGGTGCACAAGTCCAGGTGTCCCTAGATTCCCAATATACACATACCCAATGCAAGGAATGAGCATCTGGCCAGGTAGCCAGAAGGACACCAGAAAGCTGGATGTGTTTTATTGGCTGTATTTAATCTCTTAATTTCAGATAGGCTTCCATTTGGTTTAGGAGATTGGAACTGTAATGTAATATGGCAAAAAGAATTAACAATTATCACACCATAAATTTACACATTTTAATTTTTTTGCCACTCTAAAGACAAAGAGAAAAGCTTAGCTCCACCAGAGAAATTAACAGTGAGCAGGATAGACTAAAATCTAAAAGCATGGCTATTTTTTTTCAAGACAATAACATTAAAAAGTGATTTTTATAGGTCTTTCCAAGAAATTTTGATATATGTAAGTCAAGGACTTAACATTTCCAGTGCAGCTAGCTGCAGGCTTTGACTGTTCTATATGCCTAAATCATATTTGTCACAGACATTAAACTGAGGCAACATGACTAAATCTCCACCCACAGCCACAGTAAAATAAATATGAGACAAAGTTTTTTGAACTAGGTCTTTCTTAGTATTCTTTTATGAATTACTTCCAATGCATTTCATATTTGCATCCAGTTTTCTTAGTGGTATGGAAAACAAGTCCTGAGCCTGAAGCAATTTCTTTTATTCTATTAAAGAATGTAACTTAAATTTAGGTATTAATAGCCTATCAATCTGTACTCTGAGACTGTTCTCCCCAACATTCTGTTGCTTGATATCTTAAAATTTGGTTTATGAATGATGTATTGCTGGGCTGCAAATGATTTATTGCCAATGCTACAGGTGCTCTTTAGCTCACTGCAGCTGAAGATAATCACTTTTGGGGTCAGAGACAGACTCCTTTGTGCAGAGCCTCTGCCCCACATGCCACTCCAAGTATATGTCAGGGACAGATGCTGCCAAGAAACAAAATGATTCAAAAGAGATGATAGGTTTATAAAACCTGTTTTCTTCATTGTGCTGCTCTTTCTTTGACAACTGGAATAAGTATCACATAGGAAAACAAACTGATGGAATTCCAGCCCTTCAGGCTAGTACAAAATGACCGTAAATTCTCTCCATCATAACAAGGTAATGAGAAAGATGCTAAGAGGATTTAAGACAGACTAATTGGGAACACTTTTGAGAAAACCTCTTGTTAAAAATAATCTGGCCCTGGGAAAAATGGATTTACTGGGGATTTACATAGATAATATCTAAATTCAATTAGTATTTATATAGTTCCTCTCAGGTTTGTGTTTTTAATAGCATCTTTACATCCTATTGCGATTAAGAATGGACTGCTTTTACCTCCTAAACTTTTCCAGCTTAGCCCAGTAGATGACCTGAAAGCAGATCTCTCTCTAGTTCTCGCAGATATGAGAATGGGATGAGCTAACTGATTTTTACTCCTTTCAGTTGGCTTATGGACTCTTCTTCACTTTAAAGCGCCAAAACCCATAGCTTGTCTTGATGGTCAGTAGGGGCAGCTTGGCATGTGGAGTATGGGCACCACCTCACTAAACTTTTGCGTGGATGTGAGAGAAAGCTCCAAAGGAAAAGATAAAATGACAAAGATGTGCAGATGGTTAAAGCCACACTTTTTTAAAATAAGAGTTCCAAACTAAAAAGATTGTAATTAAAAAGGTTCAAGCATCTCCTGTGTTTGGAGTTGCATTAAGCACAGTCTGTTCCAACATGCTCATCATTCTGGCGTGGGTCCGGACAGACCATAGGGAGTTCCTCAGCTGGGAGGGAAAACGCTCTCCCAAAGCCAGACCCAACAGCAAAGGTGCACCCAGGCCCGTGGCATTCTGTTGGCAGCCAGCTGGGGATCAGCAGCCCAATGGCTCAGAGACCACAGGTTGCAGCACAGTCATAGACTCACTCTGTACTCACACACATCCTTTGGGATCTTGGGCTGCCCAGTCCCACCAAGTCAGCACTGAGAAAGCAAGGTAGCAGCCTGGTGGGGCTCCATGGGTCTGTTCAATCACATGTGAAGAACATAAAACCTTGACTTTTTGTTCAAAACAAAGTGAAATCTGAACAATTTTCCTGAAGACCTGTGAGTCTACATTTTCCTTCACATAGCAAATTTATATATTATTATTTTTGCCAGGCCAGTAGATGGCCAAGCTCCCGTCTATTGCCTGTAATAAAAAATGCAACTGTTATTTTCTAGATTAAATTAAGCACTAACCTCAATGTCCAACAAAAGAATGTATTGTGACCACCTACTTAAACACCCAGTATTTTGTACCTGGTGTGTCAGAGATATTCCTCATAGTCCTAAGGACTTCTACTTAGCTCATGGAGTACTCCCTAATGGCAGTACCAGCTTTCCCATTTCCATTACTTCCTTGACCACTAAGCACCACTATTTCACTGCACCAGTTCAATATTCCCACCAAACTAAATGTTGTTCCTTGTACACAAAGGCTATACCTTGCAGAAGGGCTTGGGGACACCATCATTTCTAAATTAGGCAGAGTGTAAGGACAACCCAGGAGGTGCTCTCTCTTATATGACAGATTCTTGCTGAACACATTTGAAACCCTATAGCATTTGCCATGACTCATTGCCAGAGTTGAGCTGTTGTCAGATTTTCTGGTGAGTGGCCACATGCAAATCAGGTGCTGCCCTCCTTGAATTCTCACTGAGAATTAAAGTGTTTATTTGATATAGGTGGTGGCAAAAGCAGTGATTTGTACAGTAGGTCACACCTGAATTTTTTTTTTAAATCCTCTAAATAAAAGGCATTTTAGAATAATAACCACTAATCAATTATTAATTTTTATTAAAATTAAGGAGTTATTTCTGATTCTGCCTTTTAATTACTAATGATAAAGGACAGAAAGGAAATGGAGAAAAATTGTTTAAGCATCTAAAAAAATATTAGCAAAAGAATATAAAGGAAGACCTGAACAATTAGATAGCTGGATTCCTTCAAATACTTCACCAGAAAATAGAGAGTTCTTTTTTCTGTTTGCAATTATCTAATAAGAAAAAAGTTATTAAAATTGTAATATATAACAGGCTTTTTATTAAAATATTATTATATATTACATGGCCCTTCTCAACTTTTCTACTCTGGCCTGCTGAATTCTATTCAGTTCATTTATTGGGATTTTAGTGGAATTTCAATCAATGTATTGATTGGATCACTAGAAAGGTTTGTAAAATATTTAACCTTGCAATAATGCAGGACCTTATGCAATATTGTGAGGTAAGAATACCTGTGAACATAAAAATGAGTCTGTTGTCATAGGCAGGAGACATACAAAATGGATCTGTATTTTTAAAATACTTAGTTGTGGCCTTGTGGTTCTGTGCCAAGTTCTCAGTTTCATAATTCATGTATTCACTTTTGCAACCAAAAAAACACAGAACACCTCCCCCCCCCCCCCTTCTGTATTTTATTTGCTCGTGGTAGAAAGTGAATTGATTATTGACATTTTTTGTCTGCAGCTACATACCAAAAAAAAACCAAAAACCAGCTGTGACCTGCAAATGGCTACTGCATTTTTCTGTATATCTCATAATTTCCCAGTGCCTGGTTCAGTTTAATAGCTTTGTCAGAAGTTTATTGTCAACTGAGTATTGAAAGAATATATGAAATTACAACCTGCAAGAAAGATTAAGGGGAAAGTAGAAAAAGAAATTGGAAAGAAATTATTTTATGAAGAAAATACCTTCTTGAGTCCATTTATAAATTTGTACTTGCCATATTCAGAACAGTCGTGAACCAATTTCCTAACAGTGATCTCTGCTGCCACTGGCAATTAAACTCTTTCCTGATTTGAAGTTCAAAGGCAATCCCTCATCCATATTAGCTGTTTCCTAAATTCCTAACCAGGGAAAATTTACAAAAGGTTTTGCATCAGCAAAGAACAAAGTTTCAAGATTCATGAACTGCTGTCTTAGAGTGTGTCTGTATGTTAGTTTATGACATAGTTAAGTACATCAGAAACAGAGATGACTCTCCGAAGTGCCAACTAACATGATTACTGCTGCAGTTAACAGCACCTGGCTGTGGGGATGAGAGGGGGAGTTAGCATGCACAAAAAGGTGCATCTTCATTCAGAGCACACAGCCTGCTCCTCGTGCTCCACATGGTGGCTCCAACAGGAGCACCAAGACACAAACCTACATTTTTATACATGGCCCAGGGAAAGAGGTGCAAGAGGGTCTTTCTTCTCCCTCTGTGCTTATGTGAGGTTGGATTATGTGGATTATTGGTTGGTTATGTGAGGGAAGGGAAGGAGAGAGGAG